>CM026285.1:9138741-9328266 GCA_014851415.1 Cnaphalocrocis medinalis | reverse complement strand
TTATTAAAAATGTTCGTTTATAGGTTAATAGATTTTTAATGCGGCTCATTGATATTTTATACGAACTGCTAAGGAATGGAACAACTTGCCGGCTTCTGTATTTACAGAGAGCTACAATTTGGGTGTCTTTAAGTCGAGAGTGAAGAGGCTTCTTCTGGAAAAGCACGCTTCATCTTAGATCTCATTGTCACTCTCCATCAGGTGAGATGAGGTCAAAAACCCATTTAATATTAAAAAAAATGATATCTACTTCTAATGAAAGTAACCCCCAAATTATTTTTTATTCCATTAGTATTCTATTAAAGTTTTAATCTTATATTTTGTCCATCAATTCTGTCACAGAATGTGTATACAAAAGTTGGAGTAGATTGGGCTAAGGAATCACGTAGTCCCATTAACAAACTTGGAACCCCCTTTTCGCTCTATTAGGGGTTTAAGTTCGGATTATCCTTTCTTATAGGATCTCATCCAAAAATGCTTATCACATTTGACAATTTTCCATTCCATTTCAATCCATATTTGTTATACTGGAGCTGGGCTCTTAGAGTTGCAAACCAGATGTTCCATGATTTTTGATTTTTTTCATGGCATCATAAAATGCTCTTCAATCTGAACAACTTTTGTTAAAGTGCCATTGACCTAACTCTTATAGTTTAGCTGGGCTGTTGTGGTTCTACATCAAGGAGCCTGGTCTTCAAAATATAATATATCCTATAAGTTGCCCTGATATTACAGCTATACAATAAAAGAAGTTCCATTCAAATTGGTTCAGTAGTTTCCGAGATTAGCGCGAACAAACAGACAAACAGATAAACAGACAGACAAAAATTTTAAAAATCATTGATTCATGTTCTGTTACTGTTTTTTAGTCGTCCTAAGTTATTTTGAGATAAATACCTATCTTCAATGTACAGACACAACTTTTTTACATTTTTATTATATGTATATAGATTTGTGGTAAAATAATTTTATCAGATGTCAAAGGCTTGTGGATATAACCTATTTCAATATAATATAAACTATCTGTACAGGTTGTATCGGTATATGTAAATGTTTACCAATACATCCAGTATACAATAAGGTTTATTAAGTTGCCAATCAAATTCCAGTGTGAACTGAGATTTGTATTTCACAAACACCAATAATCGAAGCACACAGTTCCAGCAAACAGACCCATCATATTAAACGGCTGGCATTTGGCCCTTGCGAACACGTCGCCCGAACCGATGACAAATATACCGGAATTTAGTTTGCATCGAATGGGGATCCGCATGTAGGGGAATGCAGTGAGGCATTTCCTTTCTTGTTATAAGCCCCCTCCCTCGCTCATAGTATATTATTAACTTATACATGCCTCGTATAACTTAATAATATACTATGAGCGAGCATCATTTCAGCCAAAAGACATAATTGTTGGACATAGGCATCCCCCAATGGTCTCCCTTCATACAGGTCGGTCCTGTGCCACCTGCATCCAAGGAATTCCCGCAACTTTCACTAGATCGACTTCCTGTGTAAAAAATAAAAAGATACAGAGAATCAACTTTAGCTTACAGTTCATCGTATCGAGTCACTCTCGCCACACGTTTCTTATAGTCTGCCTTTGTCTTATGCCGAACTAGTGTATGTTCGTAGCCTGTATAGCACGCGATGTGTGTTAGGTATCTAAAGTATCTTAAGCTTTTTTAAAATCTAAATTTTGATTTTTGTTTTTGATGTAATACCATAATGATAAAACAAAGGAGTTCTATTAGCGGCCTGACGGAAATTATTAGTTTCTGTGTAGAGGTAAAGTATGAAAGAAATAAAGTATCCGGTTACTTCTGTAACACCGCTATTACACAATTGTCACAGGATGACTTGATGCTTTATTATCATAAAATCACCTGCTCTACATTTTTATCCTATCTATAAAAATGTCCACCATAATAAAGGCGGAACATGGTCAAGTCAATCAATCAATCTAAGCTATTTTAGCTTTAGGTACGTTACTCAATTTACTTGTTATAAAAATTTCTTCACTGCCATATTCTCTACATTGTAACACCCGTGATACATTTGGTCAAATATTTACTCTATCACTTTGTGAGCGGCAAAATCGTTTTTCAAGTTCAGATGTGGATTTAGTTTAAGATTCTAAAATGCATGATGTCAATATTTTCTTACGACTTCACATTTGACTTGGCTGAGATGTTAAGCAAAAGCTATAGCAAAAGTAATAGTTTTCTATTTGAATTTGTTATGAATATTGAGTAAGGAATTTTAGTTGCAATATCTTATTTTTAGTTGAATTTAGCTTTTCTGATATTCCATTCTAATTTATATTTATCTTATTCATATCGGAATGTTATCACGGAATGATATGTAAGCACTGTTTCAAATCCACATAGCGCCGAAATAGGAATCTACAAATTTCCTTTTACAATAAAAGCTTAGGCCTCATCTAATTACATTAGCATTTAGTTCTGTAATATTTTGTGCAATAAAGATCATCTATCTATCTTAAATGTAATATTGAAAGATTCTGATGTCAATTTTGAAATTAAAGCCATGGTAGGTACGCCTTGTATGAGGGAGCAAGGTCCATAGGATTTTAGCCCTACACAAAACCCTTAGGGTGTCAATATCAGCGCAATCGCAGTTTAAACCCCCATAGCCGAGTCTATACCTACCAACCTACTGGGAAACCCTGTTATTCGCGACCCACTTCTCAGAAACCCTATTCAGATTTGATTTCACAACGCACAATGAGTACGACATAGCTATACATAGACAATAAGTATACCGGGTCGTCTCCCCAAAAAATACAACCTAATTCGATTAGGGGAGACAATAAGATCCTATTTGGTGTGACACTGGCGCAATGTGCCTCTAAAATGTAGGGTATACAGTCTGCAAATTGAAATTTCCCCAACATCCACTCTAGTCCCGTCTAATCTCTTAAATAATAGCGTTTGAAACAATAAACTTAGATCTGGGATGTCATTTCGTGAAGATTACGCGGGCCATTCGTGATATGGTGAGGCGTTTCGCCTTTGGGGTACAGGGAGAGGGAGTTTCTAAGACACAAACATAGAGTAAATCTGTGTACGTAATAATCATGTTGCGGTACTAGAATATCGTGTTTATTTGCAAAGTACTAATTCAAATTTCAGCTACGTCTTTGATTAATGTGTTCGTCATTATTTTGAATTAGAACTGAATTGTCTGAACTGTTGTCTTAAACCTTTGAAATCTTATTTAGAAGAATCCTTTTACACATTAGTTGGTAATCATAGAGAAATCTATTTTATTTCACTAGTTTTATTTAAGTGGATTTACATGTTTATTTGGTACGCTGTTGGTTATTAGGTATGATTACGTTAAAAGTTGCTCAAGTTGCTTTATATTATTAGTGGCCCGCCCTCACTTCGCTTCGGGACCGTAATTCAGAAATGAACCAATAGATGGCGCTGTGTCCAATTACATCGCGCAAGCGTTTCGTGTTTTCGGTTTACCTATAAGCCTTGTCGTTGTCTTTAGAAGTTATCTCTTTATAAATAGTATAGAAGATGAACTTTTTCTACATCATCTGACAATCAATAATCTTACCGCCGGGAGCTTCTTGATATGTAATTCTTCTAAACAATATTTGTTATAATTATGACTTTTGGAAATTCGCATAAAAAAATTCAAGTTCTCATACAAAGTCGATCACGTGACTTGTCCATTTTGTAAAAAAACTATCGACGAATTTTCAATGTCGTAGAATAAATGTTCCAGAATGATTGGTAGAAGACGAGGTTGAAGGGATGTAAATGTTCACAGGCACACCCTGTTGATAGTGAAACCAAAACTAGCACCCGGTTTTAAAATAATATTTTAGTCATCCCTTGAAAATATTTGGAAAATCCCCTTTAAAGGCATACAGCGATCCGAAGCAGGTAAAATTTTAAAGGGCTGGAAGTTTATTTTATGTTAAGAAAACATTTGTTCTGATCCGCATACTATTGAATAAATAAAGGTAAATTTAAATAAAGGGATTAAGTTTTCCCCTCAGGCCGAGGGGCTGTATCATAGCGACCTAAGCTAATAAGTTTATAAGTTCACAGGTACCTACTGACCTAAACAAATACAGGTATATACTTGTAGATATCGTTGTTTATAGATCAAAATTTGAGCAGATGATGATTCACATAAATTGGAATTGAGAAGGATTAGTTGAAAACTAAATGAAAAACCATTGAAGTGCAAAAAGAAGTGTAAAGTTTTTAACACGATTTTTTTTTATTAGTTTAAATTAAATTTGACCACGCTTGACCACAATCGCACCTGATGGAAAGTGACAATAAAGTCTAGGAAGACACAAGTTTGTCTAGAAGATGCCTGTTTACTCTTGCCTTAAAGACAGTGATAATATCATAACAAATTGATGATGAAGTCTTTGAAAAAGAATTCAATACAAAAAAACACATGTCATATTGAATTACGGTCCCGAAGCGAAGTGAGTGCGGGCCACTAGTTAGAAATAAAGGTTGATACAAGTATACCTACAGCGGAAAAAACAAAATTGTCGTTATAAGGTTTCCTTTTTTCCTTTTGAGTTACGGAACCCAAAAAAAGTTAGAAAGCCATTAAAATTATTACAGCCCAACACGATTTCCCCCCTTTTATTAGGAAAAACTGTTGACTATCAAAAATGTTACAAACCAAATTATTACGCTAATAAATATTCCAACCCAACAAATTGAAAAGCAATTCATTAAAGTGCTCACGAAAGTTTAACACGTGTCATTCACGGAAACCTCATTAGGGACCAGCTCCAACGGTAACTAAGTTTGGTACAACAATATTTGTCATATCCACGGCCCTCCCTCGCAGTGTAATGGCAAATACACTCACGAGCAACCGAATGGAGTCAGGACCTAATTTTAATTTAACGGCCAATTTTTAATTGTGAGAGAGCCACGCTTCGGCATGCATGGGCCGGCTCGACCGGAGTGATACCACTGCCTCACAGAAAACCGGCGTGAAGCAGCCCCTGTGCTGTGTTTCGCCGAGTGAGTGAGGGTACCGGAGGCCCACCCGGGGGGAACTCGTAACTCCACTGGTGTTGCAAGTGTCCATGAGCGGCGGCAATTGCTTACCATCAGGTGATCCGCCTGCTCGTCTGCTACCTATCACATAAAAAAAAATTGAGAAGCCAACTAAATGGAGGGTGTATCTGAATCTGTGAACATTTACATCGATTTAACCACGTGTTCTACATTTACGTATTTGTTCTATGATTTTTGGAAATACACATAAAAATAATGACAACTTTTTATACAAAGTCAGTCACGTGGTTTGGTAATTTTGTATGTATAAGCTTCTGAACTGAGCTTGTCTGTATGAATATTACTTAGTTCTTGAATCAATTGGATTGCTCGCGAGTGTAGAAAAGTAGCAGACATATAGCAGATTTCAATAGACGTCACTTCGGTAACTTTTTCTAATGAAAGTCCATTCTCTTTCTGCGGTTATTTCATCCATTTCTTTGCTCAATATAATGTACATACATTCCCATATCTGTGAATTTATACCTATTACTATTACAATCAACAATCAAGGTGCTTTAAATCATTAAAAGTCATGAGTAAAAATTACGTTGCAAAATATCGTTTTTTTTATGTTAGCCTATATTGTCCCACTGCTGGGCAAAGGCATCCTCCGAGTCCCTCCATCGATCTCTATCCATCGCCATCTGTGTCCAATCGATTGCAAAGGTGTTAAGATCATCACTCCGTCGCTTTTTAGGTCTGCCCCGTTGTCGGCGTCCATCAGGTAACCATTGGGTTACGATGATTCGACAGACATGACCCGCCCATTCCCACTTCAGCCCGGCACTTCTTATAAAATCGTTTTTTTTTGTATAGTCGGGATACCTTCCCGATCAGATACGAATCGGGACGCGTTTCCAGACCCAGCGCAAATTGGAAAACCAGCTGGCACTACAAACACTAGTTGTACCCGACGACTGTTCAAATCACTGTACCTGCTGACTAATCACTTGCCGGAACAACGTAAGTGTTTTCCGCCCGCCGGTTGGCGCTTATCAATAAAACAGTACATTTACGAATGCAATTTGCATGCTCGATGCAGCGATGTAGCTTAGAGTTAACAACGGCATGTTGACGGGAGGTCGTAGCTTTAAAACGAAACATACATCTTTGGATTTTTCTCTCTACCATTATTAGCTCGGTGGTGAGGGAAAACGTCACGAGGAAATTATCACGTTTTGGATATTTTCTGAAACACCATGATTCAGTTGCTCTTGTATCCCATATCTAAAGATTGCAAAGATCAGACGCCAGTGCAATATTATTACTCTAAGCGCCGGATAGTCCGGTAGTCTTCCTTTGACAAATTTGTAATTCTAGACTTACCTAATCATGAATCATGGTCTAAACGTTAAGTACTTTGGTCACCATAGTTATTCACACTTCTGGGCGCAACTAGGAATAGCATGCTGAGGTGGTGATAAACGGATGACATTTTTAATTTAGTTATTGAACTGAATAGTTCAATGAAATGATTTAAGTATACTCCTTTGCTTACCCCAGACGCATAAACGACTTAATGTTAGAAATTTCACGAGTGTCTATCGATCAGTGGCATCGTAGCTCTCGAAAGGATGAAAAGATTTGGAGTATTTTTATTAATTATTAATGGATAACTGAAATACCATACGTGAAAATTTCTCATTGTTGATTAATTAAAATTCTTTACTGCCTGCCGTTTACACTGAATAAACCTCACTTAACTCAAAAAATAGGAAAAGAATAATTTAGTTTTCCGAAAAGCTTAGCATTCTCATTACCAGTCAGTTCGCGTCGTCCCGCCAACTGGAACTAAGTTTGGTAGAACAATATTTGTCATGTCATGTCCACGGCCGGGTGGTGAGTGAATTGTTGTATGTACCCGTTAGCGCTTGTCATATCAACTTTGGAATTATTACGTTGGTGATGTCACACCCGGTTTGTGTTGCGTACTTGGCTTGAGAAAGCTGGATTATAAAATCTAAATCTTGAATGTACTGGTTGTTGTTGCAATTTTAATTACCAATATCTAATATTTTTTAGTTCAGAGTATGTCACGATGATGATGATCAATATCATCATCATTAGCCCGGTAGTACCCACTGCTGAGTGTAGGCCTCCGTTCCGTTCCCTAACGCCAATGTAGCTTAGTCGGTCCTGAGCTGCTTGGATCCAAAGTAGTCCCTTCGATTTTGGCGATATCGTCGGCCCACCGTGACAACTTTAGACTTTGTCTAGCGTTTGTAGTAGTAGTAGTATGTGATAGGGCTGAAAATAGCCTGGAAATTGTGAAACGACATTTTTGTGAAAGGCCTAGGATATGTCAGATGCAATAGTACAGCTGCTCTTCAATACAAATGGAGAACCCTAATTCCTCGCTGAATAATGCCGGGAGAGTGATATTTTGTTCTCTGAATATCTATGGGTACTGAAAGCATGTAAGTACTCTTTCGTTTTTTATTAAATCTATTAATTATATGAGACCATTATTCTATTATTCTCCATACCTCTAAAGCTCTCTTCCTCCTTTAAACACTCGTAAGGTTATGAATTACCTATTAGATATGTGATTAACTAAATATCAACATAAAGTCCTTGAGTGGAGACCGCGGTAAACGTAGTGTTGGACGCCCTGCTACAAGATGGGATGACGACATTCGAAGGCTGGCTGGAGTGAGCTGGATGAGAGTGGTCAAAAATCGGGAGCGGTGGTGTGCATTAGGGAAGACCTATGTCCAGTAGTGGACGCCCGTGGGTTGCTGATGATGATGTGATTAACTTGTAAAATTCATTTATAAGCTCATGTAAGCGACCGCGTACCACGCTTGTCATCATCTTCTGACCTATTGCCAGGTTGAGTGGGATCCACGCAGTATGTTTTCTTCTTTGCCGTGGTGCTAGGCTCCGTGTCCCGGGCCCCTGAGATCTTCCAAGATGGACGATGAGGGAGAGTCCCAGGGGATTTAGTCGATAAGCCCTTCAGCGAGGGGAGTCCGACATAACCCGTCCACCCAACACATTTCCCCAGGTTCAAAAAAAGTATGTTTTCTTCTTCTTTAGAAAACATACTGTTTTCTTATTCCATTTGTCTCTGTCATTTGACAGCATGTCATCCACCATCCAATCTTATCAGTTATATCATCCTTCACCAAATCCATCCATCTCCTTTCAGTTGGCCATCCTCCATTTAAGTTTCAACAAGTTCCTTATTACTGATTGATCAAATTGTTTTAAATGCATTCCCTCTTTGGACAACCCTGGATGACGCCATTCTTTCGCCACAAACTTTACGTGCTAAACGTTATTCTGATACTAAGTTTGCATGTATATAATAAGCGTATTGGATTTAAAAACAGGTTTTTAAAGAAATACCAATTTCTATAATTGCTTAGTTAGGTAAGGAGAAAAAAAAGAATGCAATTTGCTTAAGATTTGTTAGTGGAGAGATGTCTTGGTAAAATCTTTAGATTATTATTTGACTTTGGAAACCCCTTCTATATAGCTTAACATACATTTCAATTTCCAAAGTTGCTTAATACCTATTTTGATATGGCAATCCTTTCTATCGTTGAATGGCGATCACCACTAAAGTGAATCTAACCAACTAACTTTGGATGAACCACGCTTTGAAGTGACACCATGGCCTCACAAAAAACTTATTGCCAATAAAATCGTTCCAGATCAGCTTCCTCTAATGCGCCCTCAATGTTAAAAGTCTTGTAAAATTTCTTAAAGGGCAATTAACCGTCACCGCTAATTAAAAGATAATTAACAATTTAGCATTCCGTCACTGAGCGTAACACTTGAATGCTATAATAAGTAAACAATGCTGAATAATGTATTTACAACGCACAGTAAAGTTACAGGACAGTAGAAAAACGTAGTACTTCTATGTCGTCTCCCACGGGTAACGCTACTAAAAATATCTCTATAAAATTAATCTCTCTATTTCAAAAAAGAAAATACAACTGAATTGCATGTAGTTTTATATTACCAGACTCCTCAAATCCTGAATCATGGTCTAAGCGTACCCTGGGTTCTAAAGCAACGGCTTTGATTGAAGGGGATCCTAGGCTTCGAAACGACAACTTAGGAACGCTACCAAGACAATAGCGTTTTGCTTCATTGATGATATTCACAGAAATCGATTCATATTCACAGAAATCAAGTTTAATCACCACGATTTTCTAATGTGGATTGGTGATCCCAAACCCGAGCTATGTGCGAAAAAATCGAAATATACTTTGTTTCACACTTATTTGTTTACTAGTGGCCGCCCGCAACTTCGTTTGCGTGAACTTTATGACTCTTGACTTAAAGATGATTATTTAAATAGAATTAAAAAATATATAACTTTTTATAAATTGCTCATCACATTTGACAATTTTCCATTCCATTTCATTCCATATTTGTTATAGTGTAGCTGGGCTCTTAGAGTTCCACACCAGATGTTCCATGATCTTTGATTTTTTTTCATGGCATCATAAAATGCTCATCAATCTAAACAACTTTTGTTAAGGTGCCATTGACCTACCTCTTATAGTTTAGCTGGGCCGTTGTGGTTCTACATCAAGGAGCCTGGTCTTCAAAATATAATATATCCTATAAGTTGCCCTGATATTACAGCTATACAATACAAAAAGTTTCATTCTAATTGGTTCAGTAGTTTCCGAGATTAGCGCGAACAAACAGACAAACAGATAAACAGACAAACAGACAGACAAAAATTTTAAAAATCATTGATTCATGTTCTGTTACTGTTTTTTAGTCGTCCTAAGTTATTTTGAGATAAATATCTTCAATGTACAGACACAGCTTTTTTACATTTTTATTATATGTTGCCATTCCCATCCTTTGATTTCCTTGCTGAATTTTTCTCAAGTATATTGACGATCATTTACCCTCCGTGTGAGAGCAAGCCTGAGGGCCTACAACGAAACCCTCCTAATCGAACGAGAATATTCCCGTCGCTTCCGAACAAAATAAACACAAAGTGCGTGTGAAAGGGATAGGGATAAAGATTCAGTTGTAATTCTGTTATGTTGTAGGCACCCTGTGCCCCAGCTGTGGGGACGATTAATGGTATTGATATATGGGAACGTACCCATACAATGTGACTTTTTTCAATATTTTAACCCGAGGGAGGTGACCACCTGGTGTGCATAGAAATGTACTAGTATAGGGGTGGTATTAGACACCCCTCCTCCCTCCTCAAGACATCATCGGTCTTCTACCAGTAAAGTCATCATCATCTTAAAATTATCCTAGTTGCGTCCAAATCCGCTAGTTTAGAAACCCGTAGTACACTTGTGCTATGATTCAATTTAGGTTGCACATTGCTAGTTTCTTTAAACTTTTCTAAGTTTTGTTGACATTTTTATTTTAACAAGTTATGCCAGCTAAGCACGAATACTGTGTATGTATTAGTACGGCTGCCCTTTATTAGAAATTTTGATGATTATCTCAAAATAACTTAGGACGACTAAAAAAACAGTAACAGAACATGAATCAATGATTTTTAAAATTTTTGTCTGTCTGTTTGTCTGTTTATCTGTTTGTCTGTTTGTCTGTTTGTTCGCGCTAATCTCGGAAACTACTGAACCAATTAGAATGAAACTTTTTGTATTGTATAGCTGTAATATCAGGGCAACTTATAGGATATATTATATTTTGAAGACCAGGCTCCTTGATGTAGAACCACAACGGCCCAGCTAAACTATAAGAGGTAGGTCAATGGCACCTTAACAAAAGTTGTTTAGATTGATGAGCATTTTATGATGCCATGAAAAAAAATCAAAGATCATGGAACATCTGGTGTGGAACTCTAAGAGCCCAGCTACACTATAACAAATATGGAATGAAATGGAATGGAAAATTGTCAAATGTGATGAGCAATTTATAAAAAGTTATATATTTTTTAATTCTATTTAAATAATCATCTTTAAGTCAAGAGTCATAAAGTTCACGCAAACGAAGTTGCGGGCGGCCTTATAATAAAAATGTAACTCCACTGGTACTGCGGGCGGCGGCAATCGCTGACTATCATCGCATAAAAATCGTTTCTATGTTACACATACCCAAATAGACACACACGAATTCAGATTAGTGGGCCCTGTAAGGCCCAAAGCCGCCCCTATCTCCGCATCTTCAATACGAGACCATAGTACACAATTCGCTGTCGATTCAACGTTAATCAAATGGTTTTTATAATTCTGCTCTATCTTTCATGATGTTTTTGTAGGTATTTCTATGGCGTATGCTTTGACGATAACTAGACATAATATGCTGCTACATAATGACTTTAGAGAATTAGGTCCGTGGTTTTAAGTAGCGTAAACATTAGTGACCTAAGCATATTAGGAAAATATGGTTTCCAAAAATAAAATAGAAACGAGGTCGAGCAAGTGGTAGAGACTCTCATATTATAATCTCCTAAAATTCTCATACTTACACAGATTTTAAAAAATCCGGAAGTGTGTGTGTTCGGATTCAAACATATGACCCTTGTTCAAAAGGCACACATCATCGTTATAATATATTATCGAAACAAATAATTAAATAGCGGTTGCCTGCGACTTAATACTCGAAAGTGGATGGATAGCACAGAGTACATTGTATTATATATGGATAGTTATTTACATACTTTTATATATTTATAACGCCCCGTTGGTCTAGTGGTTTAAGTACCGGGCCGTTATCTCGGGGTCCCGGGTTCGATTCCCGGGTCGAGCAAAAGTATGTTTCGAATTTTTCGAACACAGCTCGGGTTTGTGATCACCAATCTGCATCAGGCAAGCGTGGTGATTAAGCCTAATCCCATCATAGTAGCGATAACTTGATTTCTATGATGGAGGCCTTTGCCCTGCAGTAAGATAGTATATAGGCTGATACTTTACTTTACTTTTATATTTATAATACATTTTTAACTACACAGACCACTTTCATTAAAAAAAAATATGAAAAAAATACGAAAAATCTTCGCACACGTATCTGTTAACCCCTCATCGTTTCAATAGGTTTATCTGCCCCATAACGTCGTTAGGCGGTAGGGCGGCGATATGAAATCTTGTTACACGCGCACTATTTAACCCTGCGTCCTTTGCGGCCCGGTGACCTGAGCACAATCAGGTCTAAAAGACCCCCAGCCCTGTGATTTCATGCGATGATTGGGGAGGAAGGAAATAAAGAATGTTTGCTGCAGTTTTCATTTTCTAGAAAACTTTGTGGGTCGATCCTCTAATGTGTTGTATAGTGCATCTTATTTTATGTACACTCTAACGGTAAAGACATACAGCTGGCGGCACGAAAGTATGGTAATGACCGTTATTTTGCGCACTTGTAAAAAATAAGACTTTCTATAAAAATTGGTTTCTGCGCACTCAAGGTCATAACCGCTGTTTCGTGCCGTAGACTATACCTAAAGGTGGGTGGGAAAAACACTTCGGGATGAATTCGCCGGCTGGACTGGAGTGATGCCATTGCCTCAAAGAAGACTAGTGTGAAGCAGCGCCTGCGCTGTGTTTCGCTGAGTGAGTGAGGGTACCGGAGGCTCAATTGGGGGGAAAGGAGGTTAAACCTTGGCAGCGCACTTGTGACTCTACTGGTGTTGCAGATGTCTATGGATGGCGGTAATCGCTTACCATCAGGTGATCCGTTAGCTCGTCTGCCACCTATCACATTAAAAAAATCCTACGAATATAAATTTAAACAATAATGTACCTACTTTGACTGGCCGGATGGCGCGTTTGGTAGTGACCCTGCCTCATACGCCAATGGTCGTGGATTCGATCCCCTCTCTGGAAAAACATTTGTGTATCGTCTGTTGCCTGATACCTATCTGTAACACAAGTGCTTAAGCTACTTTGTACGGAGCCAGTTCAATATATAAAGTATATTGTGAATTGATTATTTAAAACGATTTAGCTGAATGTTAAGTAAATATTAAGATTCTAAAATTATTAAAACTCCTACCTGCCTACACATCAACTTCTCAAACACTGTTCAAAATGCCATTATGTACGTCTAGATGTACTTACATAATTAACTCATTGGATATTCATCGAGTTGTTTTACTTAAGTTTGCTGTTGAATTCGGTGTTTTACTAAGTTTCTTCTGGTATAAATTATGAAAATTTCACTCGAATTTATTAATTATGTTTCTCTATTAAGGACACAAAACAATTTAAAGCTCTGACCTTTACTTAGGTAAAGTCAATTGGATTGCCTATAGAATAATAAATTTTGGCCTTCAGCCTTTAGTGAATACCTACTTTTGCTTTAATCTAAAAGTATACTTTGTAACTAGTGGAGGTTCCCACACTGCTTGAAATTGGGTATGCCACATTTTATTTTTCAAAATAAATTATATCCTTTTATAAATATGTAACCCAGGTTGAATAGGCATACAACATAAAAAGTGTCATTCAAATTTTTTTAGTAGTTTCCGAAAATAGCGCCAAATTCATTTATGCTTGCTACTGTTTCCGATCGCCACATACTCGTAGTATAGATAAGATTCATATTTTCAATAATAAAATTATTTTCATGTTTTTGTAATGTAAATGTCAAATTGACTGACTGGGCAAATCGAATTGCAGTTTATGACATACCCCTATTTCACCACGCTGACAATTGTCGGGGACATATTGTAGGGAGTGTCAGTACCTACTACTCGCACGGCGACCCATTTCAACTGCGGAGCGTGCTCCACGAAATATGACAATTGTCACGAAAATCTGACATAGCTTCAATCTAATGTCAAGATTCACCTACAACTACAAATAATTATGTTGACTGGAAATAATAATTCTTATTACATGATATTTCATACTTGCAATTGCAACAATATGCCATTTATATTTGTAAGTATTTCTATAGAAAATATGTTATAAAATTGTAATATTTCACTTGTTACTTGACAATTATCATTTTACATAATATATGACAATTGTCAGCGTGGTGAAATATGTAGGAGCCAGCTGACAGCACCGTCGATGTGCACGATAACTATGTTGAATAGGCTATATTTTTATCACCTTTACCTACGGTTATACATCACAAAATACTAAATATCGGCAGCTTTGCAAAAAGGTCGTTCGCTTACTAATAAAAAATAACTCCTTTCGCTCAATGACATTTTTATTGCCACCAAAAATAATGGCGGCCTCACGGCAGACAAACTTCGATGCGGTGACGTAAAATATGAAGGATGAACTGAACTGTCGTGGGGTTTTATTGGCTACAAAATTGCTTGGCTGTTGAGGGGTAGAGGCGAGGTGGATCCAACAATACAAATCTATGTCACAGATGGTGCCAACAAACAATATGGCCTGTTTTTTAGTTCTACGCGAAATCTCACGTCGTTACACAACTGTTTAAGAGAGTAGCTCCGCTCCGCTATTATACGCGTGGTGATTATTTTGATATGTAATGTATATTATTACGAAAAAAAAAGTATAATATTATCTACTGACCCACTGCAAGAAAAAGGCCTCCATCATAGAAATCAAGTCATCACAACTATGATGGGATTAGGCCTAAACACAAAAACAACAAATTTGACAGGTTGTGGTAACCTGATATGTGGATGTCTGTACTAATTATTGCCGTCTGAATGTTTGCTAATTTGCTATTTACAGTCAAATAGATACGGAAAAAAGGAAACCTGCACACCATCAAAAACAGCCTTTTCCTTTGTAGAATCTACAAACCAATTTGACCATTAAATACCTTGTGGCAAAACACACAATGAGTGCACTCAGCTCGTAAAACCAAATCGTGCCTTTCGGTCAGTATACAGTGTTTCTCAAAGTTGATATAATCTATACTTATAATAAATCTTTATAGAGGTCAATTCTGTACATGAAATATATTTTCAAAATAACTATCGCGGGGTGATTGATGATCGATACTGATGCCAAAAATGCAATCAGTAATATTTTTGTAATTTTTGTCTTGAAATAAAAACTACTCGACGGAGTTTAACGAGACTTGGTACAATTTATTCTTCATACTCCTGCGCATATTATAGTATACTTTTCATCACGCTACAATCAATAGGGGCAAAGCAGTGAAGGGAAATGTTGGGAAATCGGGAGAAGTTACTCAGTTTTCCATTTTTGGTGTTAATTGTGCTTTAAATATCGATTTGGATAATCGATGTCCGGATAATCGGCGTCTGGATAATCGGCGTCCAGATAATCGGCGTCCGGATAATCGGCGTTCTACTGTAGTTTGAGAAACTCTAGGCTAATGTTTTATTCAGAGTCAGTCGCGGCCGACTGTCCTAGTGAGGACTGTACATTCGCGGCGTTAATATTTGAAGGAAGAAAGCATTGTCGGATATGCAACCGTTTTTATGGAACACCATTTATTATGCAGTCACTTTACTAAGAAGTTTTCCAGACAGCTCATATTGTATTTTATTTGCATTGTCAAGTTTTGCTTTGAATTAAAGGAAATTAAAGCTACTAAAGTTAAAAACTTTGCTTTTAACTTCGTTTATTAACGTATTCCGTATAGGTACTGTGGGGAGAGTCTCATTATGTTTATTTATTTTTTTGTACTTATATCTTAATATGTACTTATCAACATATTTTACATATTTAAATACATGTTAATTATACATTATCTAAATATAAATAGGTTCCTGTTAACGTCATCCATTAAGGATGACGTTTAAAGGAACCTGGGTGTGTTAGGTTTTTTCCTACCATTGTATCTCAATGTACTAAGTATTTACTTATTGTTAATGATTCTCATTATCAACTAACGAACACCCACACCGACCGTTTTAAAAAGACTTGATTTAATTTTTATTTCACTTCCTTCCCACTTTGATTCCAATTTCAATACAGTTCATAGTATTGAAAGTTTGTATTTTTTTGAGCTCATCTTTGAAGACCTTACACAAAGTTAGTAAAAGGATTTCGGGCTGCTAATAAAATACTAAAGAAAAACAACGGTTGAACCTGGTAGCAGGTGGAGTTGTTGTAAAATGCGAGGAGGTAGCTATGTTTTACTTCACTCACATGTGATACAGTGGCGTATATCTTTTTACGTATGTTCTCAACGTACATATAGCGGATACATTTTAGCTATAAATTCTGATTAGATTAGAAATATATATATTGATTTATATAAAATTCATTCAAAAGTCCATTTCCATAAACAAGGTACGCATTTTTATATGTACCTACCTTTAACCCCCTTTGCCCCAATGGGGTCTCCGGTAGGTATTCCAAAAACATAGTTTTTATGTATAGTTTTCATGCGATGTCGGCGGCGATGTTTTTCCATATAGAAAAAGGTCGGCAGCGCATTTGCGACTCCTCTGGTGTTGCGGGTGTCCATGGGCGGCGGTAATCACTTACCATCAGGTGATCCGTCTGTTCGTCTGCCCCCTATCTCATAAAGAAAACACGAGAATAGGCTGATAGTTAACGCCCCAAAAATGAGCTATTCTCAAAAAATTATCAGATTAAACATAAAAAATGCCTCTTTAAAAATGTCGCAAGTAACCCCTCATATTTTACCTCGAAATCAATAAACGAATGCCAGATGTAAGTACAATCAGGTGCTGTCGCGGAAACTTCGCAAAAGTGAAATTGGTTGAGAC
This sequence comes from Cnaphalocrocis medinalis, assembly GCA_014851415.1. Classification (NCBI taxonomy): domain Eukaryota; kingdom Metazoa; phylum Arthropoda; class Insecta; order Lepidoptera; family Crambidae; genus Cnaphalocrocis; species Cnaphalocrocis medinalis. The sequence continues at coordinate 9,311,592 of CM026285.1, read as the reverse complement.
CCTTGAGCGTAGTCAAGTTCCTTGACACGGTTTGTGAGGGGTTAAAAGTGACGCTTGTATAAGTTTTGGGTTGAGCTATGTAAACGTCGGGGTCCCTGTTAAATTTTATATGACACAACATTTTTCCCGAGCCCGGTCTAGAACGAAGCAAACGTAACCCGACCTAAAACGATGCGAAAGTTAGGAAGGACCGATTCGGAGTTTTCATCCCTGTCATAAGCGTAGTGGATACCTTTATTTGAATGCGACAGGTATACAGGGTGTATCTGTGAACATTTACATCCCTTTAACCACGTGTTCTATCATCCATTCTGAACAACATTTGTTCAACCACTTTTCGAAATTCATCGAAAATTTTTTGATTCTCCATACAAAATTACCAAGTCACGAGACCGACTTTGTATGAGAAGTTGAAATTTTTTTATGCGAATTTTCAAAAGACATGGAACAAATGTTGTTCAAGATGGTTGGTAGAACACGTGGTTAACGGGATGTAAATGTTCACAGATACACCCTGTATTTTGACCTGCTACGAGACGGGTTTCGTTATAAGCCACTTGGTTAGTGATGTAACAAAACACTAAGTTGAGAGAGTGGTCATTTCTCAAATACATACCTCTTCGTAAGTTATATTATAATTTTAGATGTGTTAGGTGGCAGACGAGCAGATAGATCACCTGATAGTAGGCGATTACCGCCGCCCCCATAAAATGAGATAGGTACAGTGGCCAGCACATCAAGTTACTACAATCTGTCAAATTTCCTCAGTTGATATTGAACCAAACACGTTTGACATAAAAGTGAGGTTCGATTGAAGAAATTTGACAGATTGTAGTAACTTGATGTGCAGCAGGCCACCGTACATACATTAGATGCTGCAGGTAGGATCTGGAACCCAAGACCTTTCACGAACAAGGCGAGATGAATACTTTTTTATTTATGTAAGAAAAAAATTTAAAAAGAAAAATCTTATTTGGTTCATGTGTTTGTTTCCGTTTTTTTTTTCTTTTGAAGTAGATAATCCCTAACATGCGAATCTCCATATCAGTAGGCAGCGTTGCCCACTTGCGCCGTTTCCCTCAAAATTCCGACCGGGTAAATGGAATATCAACAACGTAAGGCAGATAAGCTAATCCATCTCGCCTTTGTGAATACGTGCGAGGGAGACGGACGACGTCACCCACAATCCTATTGAAGAGGATCTGTAGAATTGAATGCTATTGTTAATCTCGTTAACACGTCCACATGGTTGCGTGGGTCATTCTACGTCCATAGCCGTGCGAGCCATCTAGAGCAATTTCAAATATCATACCCGTATATTTCATAAACCGACGCATAGTGTAAGGGTAAACAGTATGCAAGCTTCGAAGTAACTCGCACAATCCATGGTCTTTTCATGTTCATATCATAGATGGATGGCATCCAGTGTGCGATTGCATTTTCTACTATGTACATACTTTCTTAGAGGTCTGAGTATAGTTTGTATGCCGTTGGATTTTGTGTACTTTATCTTTAAAAGTCAGTAACACATCGACTCTTCTACATAGCAGACATATTATGTATCTCTTTTTCAAAACGTTCATTATTGTAGCCTGTATTTTATTATCCACAACCTACTTTCATAAAATCAGTATTAATATTTTAATACAATAGGTACGTCAATTAATAAAAGCAATAGTTAAGAGAACCCATTTCTCTTCAAAGTCCCAATCCGAACGAACTAAATATTTTTATTTAACGTTTAACACAGCCTCTCTTCAGTTATTTTGCGTTCTTTTGACGTGATTAGATGATCTATACATGAATTTTACTGCAGTCACATTAGATTTCTTGATAAGATCAGATTAAGGTATTCCATCGCTTTACTTTACGGCTTCAATATACATTGTGCCAAAATTCAAGATTTTGAAATATCATATTTCACAGTCCCATTGATACCGGTGGTATATTACGTACGCACAATCGGGTCGAAGCCATATTTTGCAGGGCACGGCTCGGACTATTGGTTCGGGGGCGAGTATATTTCCGGGTCGGCTATACCTACTTGCTTCTACTTCGTAGATATTGACTAATAAATACGACCTTCGTTTGTTATTTGTTCAATTTATTGCAGGATGCACACAATTATAAAATGGCGATGAAAGCGTCTATTGTGCGTGAGTTTTGCTAACGTACTGTTACAGGGTGGATTAAGAGTTTGAAAAAAAGATTATGTACATAGAAGCTGCTAAAAAAGCTGCTAGTAAGTAGAAGGAGTACCTAAGCACAAACTGAGTGATCATCAAAATTTCTAAAAAGGGGCAGCCGTACTAATAAATATACAGTACTCGTGCTTAGCTCGCATAACTTGTTAAAATGAAAATGTCAACAAAACTTAGAAAAGTTTAAAGAAACTAGCAATGTGCAACCTAAATTGAATCATAGCACAAGTGTACTACGGGTTTCTAAACTAGCGGATTTGGACACAACTAGGATAATTTTAAGACGATGATGACTTTACTGGTAGAAGACCGATGTTGTCTCTAAGGAGCTTGGAGAGGTGTTTAATACCACCCCCATGCTAGTACATTTCTATGCACACCAGGTGGTCACCTCCCTCGGGTTAAAATATTGAAAAAAGTCACATTGTATGGGTACGTTCCCATATATCAATACCATTAATCGTCCCCACAGCTGGGGCACAGGGTGCCTACAACATAACAGAATTACAACTGAATCTTTATCCCTATCCCTTTCACACGCACTTTGCGTTTATTTTGTTTGGAAGCGACGGGAATATTCTCGTTCGATTAGGAGGGTTTCGTTGTAGGCCCTCAGGTTTGCTCTCACACGGAGGGTAAATTATCGTCAATATACTTGAGAAAAATTCAGCAAGGAAATCAATGGATGGGAATCTCTAGGTTAAAATTACGATTGATACCCGCCTGAAGTCTAAATTCCATCCATATCATTTAGATGGATTTTATTCCACCACAGTGCGTTTTTCATGTCATTTACCGCGCACAGTGAAGCTGTGGAACCAGCTGCTAACGAAAGTATTTCGGTAGTGCATTTATCTTCAAGAAAAGGGCTTATTCCTCCCTTGAGAGCCGGCAACGCATTTGTGATGCCTCAGGATTTGCAGATGTCCATGGGCGGTGGTGATCACTTACTTATGTAAAAAAATCTTATCTGTATAACGAAGCAAAACCACTCAGCTTAATGCTACCAAAACTGACACCAAAATCAAAATTGTGCTGATATATTCTTTTCCCGCTCGAAAAAATATCGATAAAGGCGGTATCAATTATTTAACGGCGGGTAAATTGCCTCTGGCGCGTGATGTTTACAGCTAGGACGAATTTATTACAAGCACAGGGGTGAATTTGTACTGCAGTATGTATTTTTTATGTAATTGTCACCGCCAATAGACATGTAGAATGGGGCAGGGGAAACCAGGTTTGGAATAAGCCTTCTATTTATAAATTAATCTTCTAAAACTAACTTAGTGCCTAGGTCTTACTACGTCGTCTATCTCACTCTCGCGCGTCATCCTAATTCAAACATCGTTCGATTACACGAACCTTACCATGCATCTACTGATCTCTCTCTCTCTGAATCTGACTAAGTTGTCCCGCTTCATGTCCGTCCCCAGACCATGGCCCGCTTACAGAGCCAAATACAGATGCTACCACTGCCACTGGTCCACGATAAGGTAACGATCGGATCGGATCTAAACCTTGTGACGCTGATCCACTGTACACTCAAATATATAGTAGTCGTGGTAACGCTCATGACGTGCGTCTTCGTGTACGTAATTGCGACTGATATTTTACTGATTGATGGTAAAACTGTCGATAGTCCGGCAACACTAGCATTCAGAAAGTCAGCCCTCCGTACGCTTGTTTAACCCCGGTTTTCACTTCGAGACACGTATGCTCCGACAATTGTCGGTTCTGCACAATTCACCAATAACGGCAGTATCTGTGCAGCTTGTCTTGCAGTTCACACAATAAATCCTTCTAAGAGCGTGCATAGAGCTCGCTGTGCTGCCAAGTGTCGACATCTGAAACATATAGAATCTCATCTAACTTTAAACTTAGTTGCATTTCTTTAAGACTTGTGTTACGTGTCGAGAAATGTGTCTCTGGTATTTTAAATCTGAGTGTGGATTTACACTAGTAGATTGGCAGGAACAACATTGCAGGAAACTTGTTAGCTAAGGTCTGAATGTGACACTGATTTAGCACGTCTCGCTAGTTCTGTGCCTAACTACACAGTTTTGTCTGCTTAAGGTAGATATTGTGTGGTACACACTTTTTATTCTTGTCAATGGTAAGATGGGAAATGTCGAGCGGTTTAGCGAGCGAGCTAATTCATGATATTTTTCATTTTTCCTTTTTTGCAGTACAATGGTAGTGCAGTCGCGCGACAGTCAAGAGCATATTTATTTATTTAAACATTATTGCACAAAATGTGTAACAATAGGCGAACTTAATGACATATTTTGTATCACAGTAAAAATATCGTATCGTGTTGCATAGTATCACAAGGAACCTTAGATTTAGGTGTTCCCCGAGGAAACGCGTGAAGGTACCTAGTGGGAATTCTAACCGTATAAGTACACAAGGATCCGTAGACTTATTATTACATACACCATTGAGGTATATGTAGAACTATACCTCAATGACATACACCAAAATAAAGAGTCCATAACACACACTCGATTAAAAATTCGACGCATAACCCTTTTGTCTTTTGGAGGTACGGAACCTTGAACAGAAATAGCATCTATAACCCAAAAGCCTATTAACTTGTGGTCACAAAAAATATGAAATACATAATATTTTCCAAGCAAAATTAATGATAGTAGTTTGACTGACGTCAAGTCTATTCAAGCGTTTTCATATAATATTTTCCTTCAGTGACATCTATGAATAGACTTTGTATAGTCGGCGCTAATAATATCTAATCATTAATAGCCATTCAAAGGAAAAAATACTGAATTACATAATCTAATTAAGGAAAGCATTATTTTAAATGCCTCAACATATTTGTCAGTGTCTGTCAAGACTATCTTTTGGTCTATGGGGGCTACCTCGTGTGAAAAATCCGTTAGATGGCGTACGTGTAGACTGAGGTCCAACTACACGGTGATTGGTTATTTTGATGTGAGATGTCAAAATGTCACTAAACGACCAATGACGTTGAAGTTGGACCTCAGTCTACACGTACGCCATCTAACGGATTTTCCACACGCGGTAGCCCCCATTATCTAATACGTAACACAAGTGGTACGTATTAGTAAAATCTGATAGATGGCGTTACGTTGACGTCAGGTTCAATAGGGTGGGTCAAAAAAATTTTTTTTATGTGATCGATTTCTAATAGCGATATTATGTTGAAGTAAGATATCGTTATAAACCCCTTAAAATCTTTTTGAATTATTTTAAGTGGAACAGCCCGCGCAACGCATTTGAAGTTTTGAAGCAAAAAACGTTCAAGTACCCACTTTTACACCTTGGCTTACATGTTTGACGTTAGGTATAGTTTCATATTTTAAAGAGTATCCAGTCAAATACACTTTACTTTGTTAAATAAGCTGTGTAGTTTATTAAAGAAGGCTTTTGAGGTCAGAAAATTCAGATAATTCGTGTATCCATGAGGCTAGTTTCTGGTAAAATCTTATGAAATTGTACTATGTGTAATTTGTGTTTTAGGCATTGGGAATTATTTTTTCTCATCATGTCAAATAACAGACAGTCATACAAGTGCCCCATATTTGGAACTATTGAGGATATAATACCATATTACCATGTTACCAACATACCAGGATGTATTGAAATGATTCAGGTGAAAATTGAAAATTGTAGTAACAAAAAGCCCTCATTTTCCGAAATAGGGTATTTGACAAAAAAAAATTATGTGTTTAATCAAAAGACCTCTCAATTTAAGAAACATTATTGAAATAATTGCTCGATTCTGATTTGAATCACCTGAGATATCATAACTTTAAGAGCACATATTTTGGGCAAGCCCAAAAACGCTCTATACAAATAGCTACAGGCAAATGACGTCACACGCCCGTATCTTGTATACGCGTCTAGTAAATTTTGTTTGGTAGCTATATCAAATGTTTCGTTTAAGTAAATGGTTTCATAATAAAAGTTGGTGAAAAATGTACGGGTAGTTTAATGATATAATTATTTTTTTTATATTTTATACTTTAAAAATGGACTTGCCCATGAACTTTGAATGCTCACAAAACCAGCTAGACGTTATATTTTTAACTGAAAATGTTGGCCATTGGTTCTCATTTACCCAGTATTTTGGAAAAATATAAATATTTTTTACTATATCGAGATTAGTCAAATACCCTATTGTAAACCAAAAAGTTAAAGGCGTGTGGAAAAAGGCATCAATACTTGTGGTCTCGCATATAAGAATCATTTAGATACTAAAAACTTATCATTCCAAATGCAAAAATATCATGAAATCATTAAAAAGGTTGTGAAAGTTTATCGGTGCTGTCGCAAAATATATGTGACCGTTATGGAGTATTCAACAGCGATTGCTTCTGCAGTTTTACTCGAAGTTTACTAAGGGAAACCGGATCTTGCGTTTTTATATTTCTACGCCAACACTATCAAGCAATTTAGTTATTTTGACTCAATGCATTGTTAAATTAATATGCTCCCGTGTGGTTCCAAATTAAGACACATTCCTCATGGAAAGAAGGATCACGACACCTGTGGAGACTGATTGAAAAGTTCGCGATTCTTGTCAAGTGCATTATAAGCAGTCATATACCCTGTTATTCAACGAAACGCATATTTTTCTAACCAAGAAAATTTACTATTATCGATGTCAACAGATGAAAAAAAAAAAAAACACGACGAGACAAACGAGAATTTGCAGCTAGAAGAATTCTAAAAGTAGGTACGTAATTCACCTCCCAACCGAAAACCACGCACTTATTAAATGCCCTAAACTTAATTTTGAAGCCAAATCTTACATGGAGCTAATAAACTGGCAAGAAACCTCTTTGATCCACGTATTGTAATAAACCAAACGAATGAAGAATTTCTACAGATAAATAGAGAAAATGGTGACGAAAGTATGCTGTTAATTAGGTTGCCTTTGCCATACACAAGCCATCGAACGCAGTGTTAAAGATAATAACAGAAGCGCAATGGCATCTTGTGATAGAAAGCAAAGGATGGCATGATTCATGCAAAACTTGCTTCGAGGAAAGTTGTGCCAAAATTCGATACTAGGCGCGGTTTTTTCGTATAAAGTAACTTTTTTTTTTGATTACCTTTTATGATATTTTTTTTAAGTTTTTGTTTTACACATTAATATATGTCTTTCGTAAAATATTTGTTATGTTTCAATAGTATTTATAGTAATTTCTTATAAAGAACTATGCCTTATAGTAATACGTGTTTTTTTCCAAAAACGTATAGTTTTGAAGCGGATGCGCGGGCTGAAGATATATGTTTAATTATCCGTTTTATAGCTAAAACTACTTTTTATAGTACACTTCAACATAATAGTCCTATTAGAATTCGATCCATCAACTTTTTTTTTTTCTCCATACTAGAGTGACCCACCCTAAGGTTCAACTTTCACAACACAATGGTTGTTTTATAACATAACTTCATAATTTTGATATATCAAAATGTAACCAATCCACTCGTTGTTGGACCTGAAAGAAAAAGGTAATTTTTAATACTTATTTATTTTCCGTTAGCTGCACTAATAGCACTTAAGTCTTCCCTACGTGCGGGAGAACTTGGACTAATAAGTAGTAAAACTGTTTACGCCAAAACTTTCCTACCTCGTAGGTACAGTCACGTGTTTTAATTCGGGATCCACTCAAGGTTGAATGTCGTGTAGCAAACTTTCGCTATTAAGAGCTAATATTTTGACGTGTCAAAGTCATAATTTTTACCATCGACGACTTTACTTTTCTAGAGGGAAACGAGCAAAAAAGTCAACTTGAGCGAGGGCATACGATCATCACCGATGTTTTCCGAGTAATTGTTACTATTTGTGAAAATGTCACAATAAATTAATTTCTTGATTACCACTGACACGAGTGACACAACATAATTATAATTAGAAAACCGCAAAGAGGTTACCTATCGTTTCAAGGGTCGATTAGACTTTCAAATGTCTTAACATTCTATGTCTTAGCTTGACATTCAACATTAATTGCACAAAATTTCGACTTATTGCATTATGAATGTTCTAACGATATTTAGCCGAAATGGGTCTCATATTAATACTCGTGACTGTACCTATGGATTATTGTGAGTTTGTGAACCGACGAAGTTTCCATGGATATCAAAGATATTATGAGCTACTGGGCGGAACAAAAAACTCGTTTAGCGATTTATTAAGATTTTCGAATTGGCCTCTCAATTTTACGTAACCGGGAAGAGTTTGTGAAAGTTCTTCGTGATTAAAAGCTTTGGCTCCATTAAAAGTTGCAGGGAGTTCTTTTACTTTTTTACGGTGTTATACAGAATGTATGTGAATGCCTCGGTGGCGCATGAAGTATAATATTTTACCATTTGTGGTAAAATAATTTTATCGGATATCAAAGGCAATAGTATTGATTGTAATAGGCATAGTAAATACGCAAAGGTTTGTGGATATAACCTATTTCAATAGAATAAACTATCTATACAGGCTGTATCGGTATATGTAAATGTTTACCAATGTATCCTGTACATATAAGGTTTATTAAGTTGCCAATCAAATTCCAGTGTGAAGAGATTTGTGTTTCACAAACACCAATAATCGAAGCACACAGTTCCAGCAAACAGACCCATCATATTAAACGGCTGGCATTTGGCCCTTGCGAACACGTCGCCCGAACCGATGACAAATATACCGGAATTTAGTTTGCATCGAATGGGGATCCGCATGTAGGGGAATGCAGTGAGGCATTTCCTTTCTTGTTATAAGCCCCCTCCCTCGCTCATAGTATATTATTAACTTATACATGCCTCGTATAAGTTAATAATATACTATGAGCGAGCATCATTTCAGCCAAAAGACGTACATTGCTGGACATAAGCATCCCCCAATGGTCTCCATACAGGTCGGTCCTGTGCCACCTGCATCCAAGGAATTCCCGCAACTTTCACTAGATCGACTTCCTGTGTAAAAAATAAAAAGATACAGAGGATCAACTTTAGCTTACACTTCATCGTATCGAGTCACTCTCGCCACACGTTTCTTATAGTCTGCCTTTGTCTTATGCCGAACTAGTGTATGTTCGTAGCCTGTATAGCACGCGATGTGTGTTAGGTATCTAACGTATCTTAAGCTTCTTTAAAATCTAAATTTTGATTTTTGTTTTTGATGTAATACCATAATGATAAAACAAAGGAGTTCTATCAGCGGCCTGACTGAAATTATTAGTTTCTGTCTAGAGGTAAAGTATGGAAGAAATAAAGTATCCGGTTATTTCTGTAACACCGCTATTACACAATTGTCACAGGATGACTTGATGCTTTATTATCATAAAATCACCTGCTCTACATTTTTATCCTATCTATAAAAATGTCCACCATAATAAAGGCGGAACTTGGTCAAGTCAATCAATCAATCTAAGCTATTTTAGCTTTAGGTACGTTACTCAATTTACTTGTTATAAAAATTTCTTCACTGCCATATTCTCTACATTGTAACACCCGTGATACATTTGGACCAATATTTACTCTATCACTTTGTGAGCGGCAAAATCGTTTTTCAAGTTCAGATGTGGATTTAGTTTAAGATTCTAAAATGCATGATGTCAATATTTTCTGACGACTTCACATTTGACTTGCTATAGCAAAAGTAATAGTTTTTGAATTTGTTATGAATATTGACTAAGGAATTTTAGTTGTAATATCTTATTTTTAGTTGAATTTAGCTTTTCTGATATTCCATTTTAATTTATATTTATCTTATTCATATCGGAATGTTATCATGAAGCACTGTTTCATATCCACATAGCGCCGAAATAGGAATCTACAAATTTCCTTATACAATAAAACCTTAGGCCACATTAGCGTTTAGTACTGTAATATTTTGTGCAATAAAGATTATCTATCTATCTTAAATGTAATATTGAAAGATTCTGATGTCAATTTTGAAATAAGAGCCATGGTAGGTACGCCTTGTATGAGGGAGTAAGGTGCATAGGATTTTAACCCTACACAAAACCCTTAGGGTGTCAATATCAGCGCAATCGCAGTTTAAACCCACATAGCCGAGTCTATACCTACCAACCTACTGGGAAACCCTGTTATTCGCGACCCACTTCTCAGAAACCCTATTCAGATTTGATTTCACAACGCACAATGAGTACGACATAGCTATACATAGACAATAAGTATACCGGGTCGTCTCCCCAAAAAATACAACCTAATTCGATTAGAGAAGACAATAAGATCCTATTTGGTGTGACACTGGCGCAATGTGCCTCTAAAATGTAGGGTATACAGTCTGCAAATTGAAATTTCCCCAACATCCACTCTAGTCCCGTCTAATCTCTTAAATAATAGCGTTTGAAACAATAAACTTAGATCTGGGATGTCATTTCGTGAAGATTACGCGGGCCATTCGTGATATGGTGAGGCGTTTCGCCTTTGGGGTACTGGGAGAGAGTTTCTAAGACACAAACATAGGGTAAATCTGTGTACGTAATAATCATGTTGAGTACTAGAATATCGTGTTTATTTGTAAAGTACTAATTCGAATTTCAGTTACGTCTTTGATTAATAAGTTCGTCATTATTTTGAATTAGAACTGAATTGTCTGAACTGTTGTCTTAAACATTTGAAATCTTATTTAGAAGAATCTTTTTACACATTAGTTGGTTATCATAGAGAAACCTATTTTATTTATCACTAATTTTATTTTTGTGGATTTACATGTTTATTTGGTACTGATTGGTACTGTTGGTTATTACGATTACGTTAAAAGTTGCTCAAGTTGCTTTACATATGAACTTTTTCTACATCATCTGACAATCAATAAGCTTACCGCCGGGAGCTTCTTGATATGTAAGTCTTTTAAACAAATTTTTGTTATAATTATGACTTTTGGAAATTCGCACAAAAATAACAAGTTTACCAAAGTTTACACACAAAGTCGATCACGTGACTTTCAATGTCGTAGAATACATTTTCCAGAATGATTGGTAGAAGACGAGGTTGAAAGGATGTAAATGTTCACAGATACACCAAATAGTTGATAGTGAAACCAAAACTAGCACCCGGTTTTAAAATAATATTTTAGTCATCCCTTGAAAATATTTGGAAAATCCCCTTTAAAGGCATACAGCGATCCGAAGCAGGTAAAATTTTAAAGGGCTGAAAGTTTATTTTATGTTAAGAAAACATTTGTTCTGATCCGCATACTATTGAATAAATAAAGGTAAATTTAAATAAAGGGATTAAGTTTTCCCCTCAGGCCGAGGGGCTGTATCATAGCGACCTAAGCTAATAAGTTTATAAGTTCACAGGTACCTACTGACCTAAACAAATACAGGTATATACTCGTAGATATCGTTGTTTATAGATTAAAATTTGAGCAGATGATGATTCACATAAATTGGAATTGAGAAGGATTAGTTGAAAACTAAATAAAAAACCATTGAAGTGTAAAAGAAGTGTAAAGTTTTTAACGGGATAATATCATAACTCATTCATTTTTTTTTATGTGATAGGTAGCAGACGAGCAGGCGGATCACCTGATGATAAAGTCAATTGATGATAAAGTCCTTAATCCTTAAGAAGAATTCAAGATAAAAAATCACATGTTATATTTTACCGACTTGTTTGTGTATATATAATATATATTTATAAAGAGATAGCTTCTATAGACAATGACAAGGCTTATAGGTAAACCGAAAACACGAAACGCTTGCGCGATGTAATTGGACACAGCGCCATCTATTGGTTCATTTCTGAATTACGGTCCCGAAGCGAAGTGAGGGCGGGCCACTAGTTAGAAATAAAAAGTTGATACAAGTATACTTACAGCGGGAAAACAAAATTGTCGTAAAAAGGTTTCCTTTTTTCTTTTGAGTTACGGAACCCAAAAAAAATTATAAAGCCATTAAAATTATTACAGCCCAACACGATTTCCCCTCTTTTATTAGGAAAAACTGTTGACTATCAAAAATGTTGCTAACCAAATTATTACGCTAATAAATATTCCAACCCAACAAATTGAAAAGCAATTCATTAAAGTGCTCACGAAAGTTTAACACGTGTCATTCACGGAAACCTCATTAGGGGCCGACTCCAACGGTAACTAAGTTTGGTACAACAATATTTGTCATATCCACGACGCCCTCCCTCACAGTGTAATGGCAAATACACTCACGAGCAACCGAATGGAGTCAGGACCTAATTTTCATTTAACGGCCAGTTTAGAGACCAACTAAATGTCTGCATTTAACCCTGGTGTATCTGTATCTGTGAACATTTACATCCATTTACCCACGTGTTCTACATTTACGTATTTGTTCTATGATTTTTGGAAATACACATAAAAATAATGACAACTTTGGGACTGTGGGAAAGCCACGCTTCGGCATGAATCACAGAAAACCGGCGTGAAGCAGCCCCTGTGCTGTGTTTCGCCGAGTGAGTGAGGGTACCGGAGGCCCACCCGGGGGGAAGGGGATTAAAGGTTAGCAGCGCACTTGTAACTCCACTGGTGTTGCAAGTGTCCATGAGCGGCGGCAATTGCTTACCATCAGGTGATCCGCCTGCTCGTCTGCTACCTATCACATAAAAAAAAAATTGAGAACCCAACTAAATGGAGGGTGTATCTGTATCTGTGAACATTTACAATCCATTTACCCACGTGTTCTACATTTACGTATTTGTTTTATGATTTTTGGAAATACACATAAATATTATGACAACTCTTTATACAAAGTCAATCACGTGGCTTGGTCATTTTGCATTGTATGTAACATATAGCTTCTGAACTGAGTTTATCTGTATGAAAATTAAGTCTTGAACCAATTGGATTGCTCGCGAGTGTAGAAAAGAAGCAGACATATAGCAGATTTCAATAGACGCCACTTCGGTAACTTTTTCTAATGAAAGTCCATTCTCTTTCTGCGGTTCAATATAATGTAGATACATATATTCACATATCTGTGAATTTATACCTATTACTATTACAATCAACAATCAAGGTGCTTTAAATCATTAAAAGTCGTGAGTAAAAATTACGTTGCATAATGTATACTATTTATAAAGAGATAACTTCTATAGACAACGACAAGGCTTATAGGTAAACCGAAAACACGAAACGCTTGCGCGATGTAATTGGACACAGCGCCATCTAATGGTTCATTTGTGAATTACGGTCCCGAAGCGAAGTGAGGGCGGGCCACTAGTATATGTATAAAATCGTTTTTTATAAACTCGTTTTTTATACAACCTTTTTTTTTTGTATAATCGGGATACCTTCCCGATCAGGTACGAATCGGGACGCGTCTCCAGACCCCTGAAAATCGGGACATCCCACGTAAATCAGGACACCAGCTGGCACTACAAACACTAGTTGTACAGGACTGTTAAAATCACTGTACTGCTGACTAATCACTTGCCGGAACAACGTAATAGACTACTGGCCCGTGTTGAAAAAATGATGGGTCATTTGAACCACCAGATGACCTATGTAGAACGATATAAGAGCATAAAATAATAAGATTCAGCATTATGCCGTCACTTGTAAGCTGTCCAACTGAGTGCAGGTGAGAATTCAAAAGTACAGGTAGAGTGGGTATATTTTGGTCATATATTTTTGTACGGCATTCATTACTATCGATAGATCCATGAAAAATAATAAGACAACGCGTAGTGCCGTACAAAAATGGTGGTCCAAAAAGTCGGATTTTTCATTTGATTTTCCGACAATTTCCAGGGTGAATTTGATCATTTGATTTTGTACGGCATTAGTTTCATGCTATTTCAGTACTGCTTCTTATACATTATTCCGCAACGCCGTACAAAAAACATGCGACAATGGGGAAAAACCGAGGGTTGCAACCCCCTCTCTTTCCGTGGTACAAAGGGTGATTTGAAAAAGTACGGCTTTGGTTCCAAAACATTATCTGACACTTAAAAGTACTATTAAAATAATGCCGTCAACAAATGATTGTTCATTTGAATGTATATCAATAATTATCTTAATTTCATCGTATTCTTGATTTATAAAGGTGTAAAATCATTTGATCCTGTACGGGAACTTTTTTTTTAACATGATAATGTAAAATACCAATTGTTATATAGTATTGCCGTTCAAAAGAAACTGTTCTGAAAAAAAATTATAGAGAAACACAAAAACTGTAATTTTTCAAATTATTGAAGAAATTTAAATATCATACATTAATGAAATATAGCAGTTTTCTACATTGTATCTCATGTTTTAAATAGTATTAACATAAATAAAATTAGGAAAAAATGATGCCGTACATTTTAATGCAGACCATATCTTTTAGGCTGATGAAAATGACGCTACTATCTAAAGGGTACTTTATGGCCATCTGATACAGTACGGCATTAATATATTTTTGAAGAGAACAATTGATAATATGATTAAATCACTATAAGTGAAACGGTGTGTTATATATATATCCAAAAATTTTAACTGTCAACCACAGTATCAACAGTTTTGTATACTTTTTGGTTTACTATATACTTCGAACATTATTGATACATATATATAATTGATTTGTTTCATTGTAATGATGTGAAGAAAAAAACAATTATTTTTAAGAAAAATTTGATATTTTAATAATGATGATAATACAAAATATGGTTTTCCCCCTTTGAACCAACGAAAATGTACGGGATATGAAAAAATATTATCTATGCATAAAATACTTTCGAAATAAATTAATTTGATGTTGTGTCAAATCACCCCGTGGACCACAGAAAGAGAGGGGGTTGCAACCCTCGGTTTTTTCTCCTTGTCGCATGATTTTTGTACGGCGTTGCGGAATAATGTATAAGAAGCAGTACTGAAATAGCATGAAAACTGATGCCGTACAAAATCAAATGACCAAATTCACCCTGGAAATTGTCGGAAAATCAAAAGAAAAATCCGACTTTTTGGACCACCATTTTTGTACGGCACTACGCGTTGTCTTATTATTTTTCATGGATCTATCGATAGTAATGAATGCCGTACAAAAATATATGACCAAAATATACCCACTCTACCTGTACTTTTGAATTCTCACCTGCACTCAGTTGGACAGCTTACAAGTGACGGCATAATGCTGAATCTTATTATTTTATGCTCTTATATCGTTCTACATAGGTCATCTGGTGGTTCAAATGACCCATCATTTTTCTAACACGGGCCAGTAGTCTATAAGTGTTTTCCGCCCGCCGGTGGCGCTTTCATAAAACAGTACATTTACGAATGCAATTTGCATGCTCGATGCAGCGATGTAGTTTAGAGTTAACAAAGGCTTGTTGACGGGAGGTCGTAGCTTTAAAACGAAACATACATCTTTGGATTTTTCTCTCTACCATTATTAGCTCGGTGGTGAGGGAAAACGTCACGAGGAAATTATCACGTTTTGGATATTTTCTGAAACACCATGATTCAGTTGCTCTTGTATCCATATCAGGTGAATTTCAACAAAACCTAATTACGGTGGCGAATTTTTAAAACACTTTACATACATTTCGCCCCCGGGATTTGCACCACCGGACTTAGAAACAGTAACAAAATTGGCATTTATAAAAAAATATTTATTCCACCACAACTTACAGTCTATAAATATGACAGTTAACTTAATCTCCAATAAGCTATAAAACTGGTTTTTATGTAAAGGAGAAAAGACAGCTCAAAATAAATGCCACCGGTATTGATACGGTACTTGGGAAAAATCACCCATCTAAAGATTGCAAAGATCAGACGTCAGTGCAATATTATTACTCTAAGCGCCGGATAGTCCGGTAGTCTTCCTTTGACAAATTTGTAATTCTAGACTTACCTAATCATGAATCATGGTCTAAACGTAAGTACTTTGGTCACCATAGTTATTCCCACTTCTGGGCGTCACTACGAATAGCATGCTGAGGTGGTGATAAACGGATGACATTTTTAATTTAGTTATTGGACTGAATGTTCAATGAAATGCTTTTAGTATACTCTATTGTTTACCCCCGACGCATAAACGACTTAATATTAGAAATTTCACGAGTGTCTATCGATCAGTGGCATCGTAGCTCTGGAACGGATGAAAAGATTTGGAGTATTTTTATTTATTATTAATGAAATATGACACCAACTGCCGTTTACATCCATTTTGGATAACTGAAATACCATACGTGAAAATCTCTCATTGTTGATTGATTAAAATTCTTTACTGCCTGCCGTTTACACTAAATGAAACCTCGCTTAACTCAAAAAATAGGAAAAGAATAATTTAGTTTTCCGAAAAGTTTAGCATTCTCATTACCAGTCCAGTTCGCGTCGTCCCGCCAACTGGAACTAAGTTTGGTAGAACAATATTTGTCATGTCATGTCCACGGCCGGGTGGTGAGTGAATTGTTGTATGTACCCGTTAGCGCTTGTCATATCAACTTTGGAATTATTACGTTGGTGATGTCACACCCGGTTTGTGTTGCGTACTTGGCTTGAGAAAGCTGGATTATAAAATCTAAATCTCGAATGTACTGGTTGTTGTTGCAATTTTAATTAGTACCAAAATCTTATCATTTTTGGTTTGAAGTATGTCACAATGATGATGATCAATATCATCATCATTAGCCCGGTAGTACCCACTGCTGAGTGTAGGCCTCCTTTCCCTAACGCCAATGTAGCTTAGTCGGTCCTGATCTGCTTGGATCCAAGTAGTCCCTTCGATTTTGGAGATATCGTCAACGCCAAAGATGTAAATCTTTAGACTTTTTCTGGCGTTTCTAGTAGATAGGGCTGAAAATGGCCTGGAAATTGCGAAACGACATTTTTGTGAAAGGCCTAGGATATAAGATGCAATAGTACAGCTGCTCTTCAATACAAATGGAGAACCCTGGATTCCTCGCTGGATAATGCCGGGAGAGTGATATTTTGTTCCCTGAATATCTATGGGTACTGAAAGCATGTACCTACTCTTTCGTTTTTTTATAAACGGATTTATTAAAAAAGACATGAACTCTTTAAAACCTAAAAATTCGGGGCATATTTTTTGCTGTGTTCAAACGCCCAGAAAATCCAATTGATTACACTATCAAACATAGAAACACAGAAAACCTCTTATATGACTGGTACACGTATTTTGGTAAATGGTTTCAGTTTTGGAGAAGGGGTCGGTATTCGATGAAAGTATAGTAAAACATATTTCTTACCAACTTCGATGTTTTCTTTATTTTGTCTTTTTGTCTGTGTAAATATGTTGTGGTCAATAAATGTTTTCTTACTCTTACTCTTCTTACTCATATTATTTCAGTAGGTATTTTCAGTCCAAGCTGCAGTTGTCTCTATCGCATTCGCTTATTGATAGCCTCGTTGTCGGGCACAGAAAGCGCGACAGCAATAGATTTTACAAAACCTATTTTTCATTTCTCTTTCACCTGGTCTTTCCTCTTAAGATAATAAACGTATTTTACTTGAATAAATCCACGCTGCATTGATATATTAAAGATGTTCGCACAACAGATCGATAGCACGAAAACTTGTAAAGGGTTTTGTTGATAGAAACTTCCATTTATTTCTACCATTCCATACAAAAGATTTGTTCAAGTACATTTCGCAAAGCCGAAACAATGGTTTCTTTAAACAATTCACAATTTATTTTCAATCGGGCTAATAAACAGGACAGACGGCACGAAATCATTTATTTCCCCGGAAATTAACTTTAACAAAATGAAGCAGAACAGGGTTAAAAGCCTACTTATACATACATATATCATTCTGCTTTCCACAATGATGTTTGTGAAAGGGCTCATTTGAATTAGCTTTTAGGAGGTCAGGTTAAAAGGTCGATAATGTAAGGATATTGGCAATGTGTCTGTATAGACAGCCGATAGGTGCCAGTAGCAAGGAAACCGTTTCGATAGCATTTGTAAATGGAAATAGGTATAAGTTTGTGAAACAGTAGGTATACTGGTTTTGAAGACTACAGTAGCCTTACCATGAGTTTGAAATACTATCCTCGCTATCCAAAACTATTGCTCTGTCTCTTTCAAATGCATCACAATGAAAGAAACAAAGCGATAGTTTTCGATAGCGAGGATAGTATTTCAAACTCATGGTAAGGCCACTGTTCAATGTAAGTAGCCCACGGAACAACATACTAGCAAGTGGTAAATTTTCTCAAGTGATAATCAACCTAATGTGTTTGACAGTAAGATGAGAGTCCATTGAATGAATTTGTCAGTTTTGTATACTTTGAATATGTGCCTGTTATGTAGGTGCAATGATTAAAAGCTGCGTGCTTTTAAAAAGAAGATGACTTGAACAATCTTTGCCAACGGCTATCGTACTTTCCCTTAAGATGGTAAATTAAGTTCCAATCGTATAAAAGGTCACGACTTCCCACTAAATTAACTTACTGACTGCCATAATTTGATCTGGCCTGTATAAAAGTCCTTTCAAATACAAGTGAACTCAAGGCCAAGTAACTGAGGGCCGGATCTCGCTACACCTCCTTGGGACACGTAACCCAGTCAATTTGCCCATGTCAAAGTTGGTGACGTAAATAACATTTATTTTGAACGTATCTTCTACCCGAAATATACTGAACTAAAATGGAGTTTGCGTGTATATGTCGAATAACTTGTGTTTTTTTTATGTATATGATTATTTATTTAGTTATTACTGGTCCGCCCTTAAATTGTTTCGAGACATTAGTTCCACCCTCCAGTAATAGATGCCGCTAGGCGCCCATTATATCGCGCTACAGTTTTGACTTTTCGGTTTATGATCACGGGCCCGGTACTAAACCACTAGACCAACGGGGCGTTAGTTTGTATATAAGCCTTGGGATTGTCTATAGAATTTATTTCTTTGTCAATAGCAAGCGTGGTGATTGAGCCTAATCCTATCATAAGAAAGAAACAAAGAAAAATATACGTTTATTAATTTGGACACTATATCCCATAATATTACATGATATAGACAATTGACACAACACAAGAAAATACAAAACATTAAAAATAATTAAAAAAAAACAAACTGTCCTTCCCCATTGGCCAGCAGTGCCGTGTGTTTATATTATGCTGTGCTGTGTTGAGGCATCCAGCACAAATGGCCCTCACTCAGCTTATGTCATAGTAGCAATGACTTGATTTCCATTATGAAGGCCTTTGTCCTGCAGTGAGACTGTATATACCTAGGTCGAAACTACTTTATTAACCTCAATAAATCGGTGAACTAGAACTCATGAAACTCACGCGACTCTCAAAGAGCATTAAGTTGACAATTTGCGTGTTACGACAAAGGCGATACACCCAGCGCATTGTAAAAGTTTACGTTGGAGCACGAGTCGCTGGCATTGTCTGACCTGGCACAGCCGCTGTTGGTATTGTCTCGTGTACAGGCTACGGCGTCCAAGTTACAAGATTAAAGCACAAAATAATTATACGCAACCTACTGTGTGCTGCATACGTTACGGTTACCACTGCCTACCTGGGTAGTGTGTCGGCTGCGCTTGATGTAGTCCCCCTAGCGGGCCGAAATTGTACCTGAGTTTTCCTGTAAAGTGATTCTAAGTGTCAGCGAAGTCTAAAAGATGATGGTCTTGGACCACCGTGCTTCGGAAAGCACTTTGCTTGGCTCGGAAAGCTGTTGATTCTGCGCCTGATCCCTCTTCGGTCGTGTCACACATGAGGGTAAGGGAATTGAGAGTGTAGGTACTTGTATCTGCGCACACATTTGTGCACTATAAATTTCATACCTAGATATCGCCGTGTTTCGCCGCGAACAACAGAGGCAAATAAGACAGTACGATATACTGCTGTGAAGTGCTGTGATGTTAACGAACTCTTTTATTTCAAGGACAGCTTGTACCGTCCTTCTCTGTGTGATTATTTTGTGCTTAAGTTACTGCTAATTTATTTTCTTTTCCTTGATGGGACTATGAGACTTCTAACCTTTCTTTTAAGACTTTTAGAGGGAAACTCTGCGGCAAATGTTTTAGACTGTACTTAAACTGGTGTATTGTAGACTAACCACGTACCCAAGTTACAAATTCAAAGCGTTTTCATTTTCATCTTTAAAGCTAAATCATGATCAGATGTATACAAATTAACATAAACATGTCTTGAAGTCTTAAACTTGACAAAACGATTCAAGTTCATTGACAAACTTCTTACGTTACTGTTTTTATCCGGTAATAATTAATTGAAATGTTCTCGAAAGAATCAAATCAAAATTTAAAACAAACTCAGGAATCTTCGAGTCGAGCGGAATCGCGAGTGGATTGCTTTTCAAATATAAATGAATTCTAGAGTTGTTTCTGTTAGTCTTCAAGCAGAGATCTATTACAAATTCAAGACGAATCGATCAATTGGAATCAGTAATGAAACGATGAACAACTATTAATTCACAGCAGGTTTTAAACTTTTGTGGTGAATTGTAATTTAGACTTCTATTACAAAAGTTAAAAATTCAATCAAGTAAAGTAAGTCTTTATTAGACTTTTGCGTTGAATAATATAAATCTCCTATCTATACTATATTTATGTAGAGGTTAATTGCATGATAAAAATAAAGACTACGGAATAATTATAAATATTAATACTTCAATAGATAAAAATTAAACTTAGTCACAGAACGAAATAAATGTTTATCACATGAAAGTTTGTCTTGAGTACGAATGGAATTATCCACTCAGTCAGTATCAACGGAGAAAATAAAATGATAGGAAAAACTGGAAGAAAATGGGCTTATATATCTGCTACTTGTAGAAGGCAATAATGAAACAAAAAACGCTAATACGCTGAGACTTGGACAGCATGCTTGTCATGTTATTCAGTTTCAACTCTAAATAGAGTAGGAAATGAAAAATATTTGTTTATCTCGTTCTATTCAGAGCTTTGCTCGGTTCTTTACTTGATACGCCCTTGTTTAGATTCTGATTGGTATTTAGAATAGCTATTTACGGGATTACTATATCATGTATGTACCTTATTTTTGAGTTTCAGATATTTCTGATGTTAAGGTGGCTATAGGAAATCTGCAATGAAACGACACCAACCCATCAAGTTTGGGTTCATTTGATTCGTATTAAACGATTTTTTTAATACTAGAGGCGGAAAACAAACAAGCGGATCACCTGCTGGTAAGTAATCACCGTCGCCCATGAACATCTGCGAGATCAGAAAAGTCGCTGATGCGTTGCTGGCCTTTTAGGAAGGAGTAGACTCTTCTCTTGAAGGTCCCTAAGTCATAGCCGCCAGGAAATACTGCCGCACGACGAATGATTTGTTTTAAGAACAGGGTCAGATCACATTATGAAGCTGCAAGATGGCCAAAGGAACTCACGATGTCGGACGCAGTACATATGAATAACATAATAATGTATTTTCCTTCGCGTTTATTCTGTAGTCAAAAACTCACGACGCATTCCACATTTAAAATACTTATTTAAATCTGAATTAAAACTTGCGAAGTGATTTTCTTAATCTCCTCGATTCAGAGAAGTGGCCAAGTCCTGACTTGTAATTGTTAAATGGAGCGGAGGCACACCTAACGGTGATAAGGTATCCAAATGAGATTTCTTTGGACTTTAGCTCGCTGATAAGAAGATTCAATTTTCATTAACAGGTAGGAATGTTAGATTTTGTGAGTGCTTTACTTTTGGATCAACTATGTGACCTACTTATACCATTTGAATGGCATTAATATCAGAGTAAACATTTTTTTATTATTAAAAATAGATAAAGTACTGTAAAAACATGGCTGACCCTTTATAATAAAATCAAGTGGAGTTCCAATTAAAATACCATCATCAGAAAAGCATAAAAATGAATGCACATTCATTTTTAATTCCATTCCCACAAACCATCATCTCGAAAACGTCATTCATCGAAGCGACTGCAAAAAAAGGTTGATTTTAGGGTGCTTTTCCACTGAAAACGTGCTATGCTACGATGCTATGGGTTTGATATGTATACGTTTCATATCCACCAATCATATTCATTGGTGCACATAGCTTAGCACAAGTGGAAACGGATTCAACTAAGATATGTTATTTTATATGGAAAGATGCGTGCTATGGATGTGTGCTATGGATGCCCTGTGGATGCGTGCAATAGATGCCTGTTATGAGCCATCAGAGCAGACATAGCTAAATAGCTTAGTATTAGTGAAAACGTTTACATATTTTTGTAAGGAAGATTTCACATCTTAGCAGCATAGTTGCATAGCACAACTCTGATGGAAAAGCAGCCTTAAAATTCGATTCAGCTTACATTCCATCAACTATTGTCCTGGTTGAGAGTCCAGTAGAAACCGCAATACTTTCAGTGCGAACAATGTGATAGTATCCCATTATTTATCTCTCTTTCACGTTTGGCCAACTGGCTGGGATTTTAACGGCACATTATGAAATTTGTTAAAATAATACATTTAAATGTTCAATGTGGTATCATAATAAGCATAGTATGTCAAATGATGAACGTAAACATCCACAATATTATTTTGTTAAACTTTAAAAGTATGTAGTTATACGCTTATTAATGAACATTCGTGATTATACAAGTGATATACGTACCTACTCACAAATCACGAATAAAAATCAAAATAATGGTTTTAAAACTCATATCAAATTTAAAAGCATTAAAGTTTAAAACCATTATTTAAATTTGGTGGTATTAACCGCTCTATGCTATGTCCTATCCAAAATTGTAGATAAATACTGTTTACTTATTCCAGTTGCTAAGGTATAAACCCGAGAATTTTAATTATAAAGGTCTGCAATCCTGCAAAAAGAGAGTGTATTCCTATGAAAAAGGTCGGCAGTGCACCTGTGACTCCTCTGGTGTTGCAATTCAAGCAACATTGGACTTAATATGTACATTTACGAGTATGTCAAATGATCCGTCTGTTCGTTTCACTATATCATAAAAATTTCTCCTTCTGGTGATATTGCGTAGTGAAGGTCAGCAGTAGTCGCCAAAGAGACATGTCAAAATGCTCAACAGTTAGCAACAATGTACATAATGTCCTCGCCGCAGTATTATCTCTACTTCACACTTCGCCGCGTTAGCTGGGAATTGGGTGAAACTTTCGTAACTTTGTTGTGTTGACTTATTTGTGTATTAATTCATACTGAGTATTTTGAACAAGCTAAAAGTTTGTAATACCCTACTATAATGAAGAGTTATGCACTTGTTGCGTCGTTTTGGATTCAAAGGAACTAATTAGAGTGGTATGTTAGATATTTCATAGATTCTTATCATTTCTATTTGCGATTTTAAATGTTATTACTTGTTGATTTCTCGTCATCAGAAAAATAATCTACTTAGATTATATAGCCATTGATTTACTAATGATTTAATAATCATTTTAACGCGACCTGTATAGCGACATATAGTTAAATTAGTTGTATAAATTTTCGCGTTTTCATTAAACTATTATTAGTGGGAGCGACACTCCGGTATCCCATGACCTCACAGAAGACCAGGCGTGTAGCAGCGCCTGCACTGTATTTCGTCGAGTGAGTGTGGGTACCAGGGGCCCAATTGAGGGGAAAAAACACACTTGTGACTCTACTTTGTTTTGTTTAATCCCATTAATAAGGTATCTATAATATATAATATAAAAAAAAAGTTAAAAATCTAAAACCCAACTACGACAAAAAACGACGACTGCGGATTTCCAAACATGAAAATTTATCTCTACATAGTGAATATTGCATACTTCAGAATAGTATTGTATGACATTATTGTAAATTGACAACGAACGCTGAGTTTAAAACTATACTTTTTCAGCGTCGTTTTTTGTCGTAGTTGGGTTTTAGATTTTTAACTTTTTTTTTATTTGTACTATTTTGGTGTCCAAGTGCTAGTAATATATATGTATATATATTCAAAATGTACAAGTCAAGCGCTTTCAAATGATACCAAACACGGCATATTTATCATAACTTTATTTTTTTTCTCTGTATGTTTTGTCTGCTAGAGGGCGCCACATTAGATTTTGTGAAACCTCATATAGCCTATAAACAGCGGACGATTAAGACGCTTATAATGATATGTCAATTGTCGAATTCTGATAAGTAGTTTAGAAGTTACGTGGAAACAGATGAACATACATACATACATACATACATACATATGTACATACATACATACATACATACATAGCCTGTCAAAATCATAACCCTCCTTTTGCTTTGCCGTAGTCGGGTAAAAAAGTAAGATACTAAGTAACTCAAGCCTTATCCTATCTTTGGCCCAAACTGCCCTTCACATCAAATAAATAACCCTCCTTTTGCTTTGCCGTAGTCGGGTAATGAAACCCCGATACGTAGTCCAGAGTCATGAGACCACTTTGCTCAAAGATAATGAAGTTGCCACTGCATCAAAGTTTCGCTGAGCTCCAATACTTAACCAGTTTAGTTCGAGTCTAAGATAATGCCGTTGCGATGCTGTGAGAACCAATTATATCTCGGGTAACGAGTATTTAAGTTATTAAACTGCAAATAAACAACAGTAAGAAAATGTGTTTTCGTGTTGCAAAGTTATGGAAGGAATGAAAAGGAGGTAAATGATTTAAACAAGAGGATATTTTGTTTATGCGATAGACGAGTAGACTGATCACCTGATAGCAAGATATTGCCGCCGTCTATAGACACCAGCAATATCATTGGAGTCACAAATGCGCTGCCACACTTTCCCTTTCTTCCTGATTGGGTCTCCGGTAACTCACACGATGGCTTTGAAGCAATTCTGCTAATATTACTCAAAAAATTAGTTATTATTAGTCACCTTATGGCGGTTAACAAATATTATTATAATATGGACGCCTCGAATGAACGTAAAATGATAGAACAGTTGTTAAAAGTAAGGCTGAACATATTGGGACTGTTTCACTACAAAAACAAATACAAACATTTAGTGTGCTCTACAAGTAAAGCTTATAAACTGTCAAGCCTACCACAACAACAAACATTAGAACAAAATAAAAAAAATATCGCATAAGTAATATAGGTACCTATTACCAACATTACAACTATAACTTTGCTTATCGCCACTGTCACTTCATTCTAACAAACACTATTGAATTATACTCGCGACTCGATCGACGCGCACAATTGTCCGTCTGATCGGTACAGTAAGCTGTCCATTGTGGTTTCCGTACCGACCTGCTTTCCACGTCCCAGTGAATAGCGCGCAGTGTATTGTGAGAGGAACGACGCAGACGCCAGAGTCCTGGCATTGTTTTTGCCACGTCAACACTTTCCTGGTGCAAATGAATGCGAAACTGGGACGCTTATTGTAGTTAGATTGTCGGTTGTAAGCGAAATGCTTAACTCGAAAAAGTGAGAGAAAATGTAGCGGGAAGCAGTTAAATGTGTTGGCGATTTACCTTTTATAATTTTGTTAACGGAATAAGGAGCGCTTACACTCCATTTAGAATTCAAACGGCGCTTGCAGCTACATTACACGAAACAAATGTTAAGCTTAGGATATAGCAAATTGTATGTATTTTTAACGAAGTTACTTATTGTTTCATCATCATCAGCAACCCACGCTCGTCCACTGCTGGACATAGGTCTCCCCCAATGCACGCCACCGCTCCCGATTTTCGGCCACTCTCATCCAGCTCACTCCAGCCAGCCTTCGAATGTCGTCATCCTATCTTGTAGCAGGGCGTCCAACACTACGTTTGCCGAGTCGCGGTCTCCATGTTTAATTGGTCCATGGTCCAATTTATTGTTTACATGTTATCTATTTTTGGACATTAATCTGGTCCTAAACTTAAATTGTGCTGCATCTGTAATCCCCTAGGCCTAATATCTAAGCTTTATTGTTATTCGCCAACAAAAGTTGAAATTTTTAGCGCTGGTTCCACATCAATGTTTCTTTTTAGTGACATTTTGAATCAATTACTTAATGTCTTTTTTCCAAGAAGTCTAGAATAATTTTTGAATAATATTATTTCATTAGTTAACGACTAAAATCAAGTGTTTAAAAGTTATTAACTGTTGACCAATACTGCATTGTTTAAACTTATTTAAGTAACTTTTGCGCAATTCAAAGAAATAAATTCATTTGTCAAATAAAAATACCTTTGTAGGCACAAAGAAATAAAAATATTTAGACAGAAATCCTTTGCTGACTATAAATATGTTTACCCTTAGCTATCGAGTTCCACAAAAGCAATTTTGAACGTCTATCAAGTTTAAATAAATACAAAGTTAAAAATGAATAAAAACATTTTTCTGATCCGGACAATCGTTTCAATAAACTCTAAAGCCTTTTTCTTTCGTTTCTCGGGTTATCGTATCGGTTTGATATTAAATTCTGTTGAATTTACAATTTTTACTTTGTGTTTATTAAACAACCACCAATAATAGCAGATGTGGGCTCCACTTTGTTACATTTTTTTTTATGTGATAGGTAGCAGGCATTACCATTATACTTATCTTCCATTAACATTATACTTATCTTCCGGAACAGGGCCTTTCGGCCGCTGTATCTGAAGACACTCCACTTGGTTGGGGCCCACGACAAAACGCTCTCAACCACTGGGGGGCTCTCTCCAGGGTAAAGCTCGAAGTCGACAGAACGGCCTCAGGATGACCTTCGCAACTTAAGGGGATCGAGACCAACTGGCTTATGATTACTATCTCATAGATTATCCCAAGGTCATGTTCCATGAACATGAACCGGAACCGATTGCGATCCATGGCGCCATCGTCGACTTAGTTCAAAAGTATCTGTACCTCGGGCAGACATTGTAGGTCGGAACAATTTTGAGGAGGAGGTGGTGAAAAGAATCGGTTGGGTGGCATTAAAAAAAAAATAAAAAACAATTTATTGCTCAAAATACACTAACAGTTTACAATATTTGTCTTTAAACTACGTCGAGTCTTCTTATCGTCGATTCCACAGTGACTAAAAGTCTATAATCGTTTGGTAAACGCTCGATCTTATCCTGCGAGGTGAGCATCGCGCCACGCTCGACTTCTTGCACCCAATTCTCCACTAAAGTTTATTTGCACTTACCTTGTTAAAGTCCCGAAAAATATCATTAATTAACCAAAAGCGGGAAGGGACCGGAAAGATATTCCCGGCGAAGATTTAATTAACCTAGCTAACCGGCCTTATTTTATTAAAGCGCAGGCCAATTAATTATTTCAGGACTTTTGGGGATTAAATGTTTTGAGTCATCGCCTTAATGGCTAAATACGATCTAACATTACTTTGCTTTTTTGGCAGAATTTGGAAACGTGAAAACTCTCAAGGGAAATCGGAAAAGTAGGAAATGTGGTGATCCAATCAAAATTAAGGGGAAAAGAGAAAACAAATATTGCGGTAACATGCTTTACTTTTGAAATATTCTGATGGTGATAGACAGACGAGCGTATCCGATTGCCGCTGCCCATTTATTTATTTTTTACTTTTACAACAGACAACCATTTCTTTTTTTTTATATTGAGGACAATCAAGATGAACCCCACTCCGCCTGAGTGTAAGCGGCTGTGAGATCCAAATATGAGATTGACAGGTACAAAAGAACAGACAAAGTGTCCATTGAGTCTGTCACTCTCACCCTGAAGGCCTGCTGAGATGCCGCCTAAAAACCCAGGATTGTAAGAAGGAGGAAACACTTGAACTGGAAGGGCATTCCATGACTTGATGGTTCGGGTCAGGAACGAGGAGCTAAACCTCTTTATCCAAGTGTAAACCATGTAATACGTTGTAGTATTATTTAATTTTTGATTAAAATGTAGACAGAAAATTTTGACACACTTTCCAACTTACGACAATAGCTATGCAAAGCACTTAATGCCATGTCAAAATAGAAAAAAATGCGCACTGAGCGGCCGACGAAAAAATGTAAAAAATAAAAATAATTCCTGAGTTAATGGCATATTTCTCTCAATAACATCATCTCCAACATTTAATAACGCTGCGAAAGTTTTCTGAATATTTGCCGAGGAATGCTATTAGGGCTCTTCTATAATAATGCAAGTTAATTGAGCGCTAAAAGAATGAAACTCAAAACAGTCGGTCGACTCACCTGAGTGGAAATTGAGTTCAATGGCGGAATAATGAGGGGGAAATTATTTTCCAATGATTGCTTTTTCTTGGAATTGCGTTTGGTGTAGATCTGTTGACGAATGTTTTAAGAAATCGAGTCACGTATAAATGTAGTAGGTACTCAGTGTAATTAAGCCTAGCCTTAACCTAGATGTAAAGTACATGTTGTACTTTTGTAAAGATAGATCAACGCTGAGGTTGAAATTGGGACGAGCTTTGTCAATACGTGCGTTTACCGTAATCTTAGCTTAGATGGTTGGTTGGTTGGATGGATGGTTGACAAATTGTGTGTGTGTGTGTGTGTGCTATTTTGACCACCTAAAGGATCTGGTGGGTGTCCATTTATAAAGAAAATGTTTCTTTTCACCTTTTACAAAAATATCAGAAATGTCTGTCATTAAAAAAAATTTAGACAATTGTAATGACCTAAGTACTATATTTTGTTCACTATTTTTGCGTGGCGTTTTTGACGTTTGACTTAAGATAAAAAAAATTGCAGAAGGATCGACGTGAAGTCATGGAACAAATGTTGTTCAGAATGATTGGTAGAAGAGGTGGTCAAAAGGATGTATTGTGAACATACATCCTTTTCAATAAATATAGCTATACCTCAGTATAGCTATACTTATTCAAATTGTAGTATCATATACTAACGCATTTTGTTTGTAACCGGTATCACATCACGTCAACGGGTCAACGCAAATAACTACGTATCGCCACGTCGCCATTTATAAAGACGCAAATTACAGTAATTACGGGCCAAGAACTTAATTCCCACTAAAGCCTTAATCGATGGCAACCAGGATTTACATAATAACCCCTTATAAACTTTTTGAGTAATATATTACGTGGAGTTATTGCTACCTCAGCACTTATTTAAGAAGTTAAGGTGCAAATATTATGCTGCATAAAACTTTAGGAATTTTAAACAACATTTTAATTACAAACAGTAATTTTGTGAAGTTGACTTTTTTTTCTTCATAGTTATTAATTGCTGTTTACTATACAATTTTTCTTTATTGTATAGCGAGCCTATTTGCATATAATTAAACTTATTAAGTTACTTTGCTCAAAAGCTTTTAGCGTAAAAGCGGTTATTTTACTATTACAACTTAAATTACGATTTTAAAACCAAGCCAAAACTATTCAATACAGTGTTGATTTCTCTTGCATACATTGCACCAAAAATCTATAGAGATCTTTGGCCCAATGTTCGCCAACTTGCCATTGATTTTCTACAAAATTATTCTTAAGTACATATTATTTTTATCTTTTGTAAAGCCTTAACAATTTTTGTTCAATTGGTTACAATGTAATTATTCTAAATCTTTTCAATAATGCAATGTGTCATATAAATATACATATTTTGCGGCGCCTGCTGCAGCTGATACCGTTCCGGATTACTTTACCATAACATCTATGTATCAAATTTATCAGGCAAAGAAATAAATTGTTTCCTGTTTTGTCTGTAATCCTGTTTTCTGGTTTTAAAATCAGGGAAAAAAGTCCTTATACAAAGTGAAATGGCAAAGTTTAGGTTACGTCATAACCGTGTAAGCAACGCCATTTTGCTTTGAGAGCGCTGTTTAAATAGTGCATGTTCATTTGTCATTTTTAAAGCAAAACTAAATGCCGAATAGACTATTGCACCGTTCTAATTTCCCAGATGCAATTAATGCAGTATTGCGAACAACTCTGAGCACAATTATTAGTTGAGAACTCGCGGGATCGAGTTGCATTACGAGCTTGCGGCTGAGGCCGGCCTCTGTGAAGTTGTGAGGTTGTTTGACTAGAGATTACTGGGAAACCAAGACGCTAACGCCTGAATACGAACGCTTCTCAACTCCAAGTTTGCAACACAAAAAAACAGAAAAGTAGGTACCAATACAAAACTGTATAATTTCTTCAATCGACTCTCATTTTACTGTCGACCACATTACGTTGAACATTAATTAAGGCAATTTGATAGGTTGTGGTATTCTGATGTGTGGCTGACTACCATGTGATTATGATGTATTTTTACCCGATTACAGAAGGAAGGATTGTTTTTATACATATACGCTCTTGGGGTAGAAAAGTTCTTGAGTGGAGACCGCGACTCGGAAAGCGAAGTGTAGGACGGCTTCCGGCAAAATTGTAACGTGACATGCAATAAATAAATTGAATTGAATTATACACATACACTCTTCGGTTGCTCCGGTCGCCCTGGTTGCTCTAGGGCTTTTAACTTTAGCTACACAAAACAATATCGCGGTGGTAGCACATGTGATACACTGTTAAACAGTGATCCCAAAAATAAACTCGTATCTACTATGTTTTCACTTAGTAGATACGATTTTTTTCTTCGGGCCCGTCGGTTTGATTTTTAGAAGAAAGGAAATACAACCAATAATAATTCAAATTTAGTTCCATTTTCTGCTGAAAAAGTGCATTGCTCGAGCGCCCTTTATGTAGGTTGATTTCTGTGCCTTTCGGTTTCGTGTGGTTTCAAAAGGTCGTAAGTGCGCAAGGACCCTTACTGGGAGCTCATGCTCGTAAGAACACAATTTTTATTTTTTCGCCGTTCACGGCCCATTTCACCTCTTTTGTGTTAAATTCGTCGACAAGTCATGGATGAAAAGAACGGTTCATTTTCCAAAGCTATTGTCCCGCGGAAATTTTCTTTATCCATAGTTTCAAGTTATTTACTCGAAAATTTGTTAAGTAATTAGATCGTGGTTTATGTAGGGTTGTGTTGCTACAACTTTAGTGACACTGATTTGTAGCGGTTACTCTTCAATTTTTTATTCGGAATACTGTATCGTATTGTCGAAGTTATCTGTGCCTTCCAGACGGTATTTTGACCTCCATAAAACAATTTCTCTACTAGTCCTTAATATTTCATGTGCCTGAAACTTGCCGTCTGATTTATGATATTAAAACCTCAGAGGTCACTCTTCTATTTCAAAATTAGGTTTCAAATTTTATCAGAAAAACACATTTGACTGTCTTTAGTTGGTTGGTAGAAAAGGATTTGTTTTTTGGAGTAAAATATTGGCTTTAAATTAAAATATTTCAAAATTGTATTTTCTTCAAGAAATTTAGAAAAGTAATAATTTCATCTGATTTCAAAATTTTGCCTAAACTTACAATCTTATAATTCTTATTATACTGTTATCAATAGCTGTGTCAAAATATTAGGATGTTTTAACAAATCCTTTTAAGGTCAGATTCGTTTTAATTTAATTGCATATTATATTTGGTGGTGACCCTGCGTTATGCTTGAAGGCTTTTGGACTAGATTAGATCACCACAAAAAATCCCCGCTCTTGATAATTCGTAAAGTTAACATTTGCGCTTGTTCATTGTCTGGATGTCATAATGTATTAGTTTCTATTTGTGGTATGTATGTTTATTTATTATTTTTTGTCCTTTTTACAACACTTCATATTATATTGACCTGGCTCCGTACTAAATAGCTTCAGCACTTGTGTAACAAGACATCAGAGAAAACACAAATATAATACTTAAGTCATCTTCACACGAATGTTGGTCTAGGGTAGAAATCGAACTCACGGCCTTTGGCGTATGACGCAGGGTCACTACCAAAAAAGCCATCCGGCTAGTCTTTATGATTGATTCTAGGAAGAGGTTAATCTCATATTCCACGCCAGGGCTTATAGCTAAACCGAAAACACGAAACACTTGCGTGATACAATCAACATCCAGCGCCATCTATTGGTAAACAGTGGAACTACTGTCCCGAAACGAAGTGAGGGCGGGCCACTAGTTTTAAAATAAAATAAATAAAAGAACGTATAGTCTACAAGAAATGTCTAAACACACCGTTTATAGAAGCTAATCAAATTACGTGGCCGGCCTTAGAATACAAGTTTGTGTAACTAGCAAACCGCCCGAGGGTGGGACGGCAAAAACCTTGAATACTGATCAGGTCCCTCATTACTTCGATAGAGGCGTCAATTGCAGGATAACATTATTTACGGTGTTTTAAACATCACGCTTTTTGGATAACGAAAACATCGTGAGGAAACGTGTATGTGTCAAAAAATATTCTAGGTGTGTAGGTCTTCTACTTAGCTAAAGTGGTAAGAATGAGGATCGGTCATGTTCCACGTAAAGATAGACAAGTACCTTAGCAGCCGGAACGTTTGTGTATGGTCACCTCATCGTTCCTTATGAGGCGCGGTCGTCAGTCTAGAACTCGTTTACCTCAGTGCTGATTCTGCGCCTGATGTAGCCGTGCGGATGTGTGAACTAGCTAATCCGATGAGCTGACAGTTCACCTCGTTCAGGATTCAATCACCAGTAGAAATCCCGGGCATAGCTTGCGCTTAGCTACAATAAAGAAGATTTACGGCTGCTCCCGTTTACTACGTTGCGTCAAATCTAACAAACTTCTGCCTTGGCTACACTCTTGCCTCTCAACAATACGGTGAACTAGTGAAACGACATAGCTTCCATTCTCAATTTATTCCCCGGTATTGGCCCTTGATGTTACATAATATGTCAAACCATTGACTTTATAAAGGCTACGTTTCACTGGAGATTTGCTAAAAAATAACATTTTCAAGATGAATAGACAGTGGACCTGTGGAACGGTAATTTTACCGTACAAACAATTAAGTACCTACTAAAATTAGGCAGGTTATGTACTAAAAATTTGCGAAGATGTGATACCCACATCTGACTATCTGATAGGCTGTATTTCTTACTGGCACACCTACGTCGCACACATCTCCACACACACACCACACATCAAAGTACTTATACAAAATTGTCAATCAACTCTCATCTTACTGTCATCATACACATTAGGCTGAATATCAATTGAGGAAATTTGACAGGTTGTGGTAACCTGATGTGTGGCAGACTGTATAAAAACCTCGTTCCGCTAAACCATTTCCACCAGATCTGCGCTGAGAGATGCAAGGTAAAAAGTGTTTCTGTTTGTTTTTAACAAACACATCCCTACGTACCTTGGTACATCTCTGGTGGAAAACAGCCTAACACTGTGTCCAAACTAAAACGATGGTGTCCAACACGGGCTTGGGACGTAAAAAGTCTGAAATTATCCGCCCCTGGGAACATCCCGCAAATTGCTACGTTGCATTTTTCATGAGCCCAAGAGTATCGGATGCCATGAATCGTTGATTTAATTATTGAGATAGCTTCGTTCGATGTTTGAATAATGGCCAAAGATCTTTTTGAGTCTAGTATGCATAATCGAATTGTGGAGGACGGGAGAAAATGGTGTGTTGATGGGGAATTTAAATTTTTAGCTGTAAATAAGCTTTGTGGGCGAAATTTCGTTTTCGCTTCATTGAATTACTAGTAGTAGATGGAATGGATGAAAATGTATTTTGGTTTTTCATTTAGACCTTTGGATATTTTCTTCACATTTGACTGGCGTGAAGCAGCGCCTGCGCTGTGTTTCGCCGAGTGAGTGAGGGTACCTAAGGCCCATTAGAAGGGAAAGGGGGTTGAATATTGGCAGAGCACTTGTGACTCCGTTTGTGTGGTGGGTATCTATGGGTGCTGGCAATGGCTTACCATCAGGTGATTCGCATGCTCGTCTGCCACCTATCACATGAAGAACATTTTCAAATTAGTATGTTATCTTTTTTGTATCATGTTTTTTCTATTGGCTATTATATCGTCATTTATGACAGTTTTGCCTTTATCAAAACCAACTGAATCACCAACAAATAATCAGAGAACAAATATCTTTTAGCAGGTGTATGAAAATGTATTACGTTGTCTCTCAACGTATTTTCATTGTTTGTTAACGTTACATTTAGTTTGTACGTAGGTATCTCTTTTAGAGCAACTTCGAGAATTCTCGGGTCACTGCCAAATTAATAAAGGAAATGTCCTTATTTCCGACCTTAGGGTATATTGTTCCGTATTAATAATACTACCACAATATAAAATATTAGTAAGACAGAGGAGTAGTGCTGCCGAAGTAAAGTCGACAATAGATACCTAGTCCATCGATCGTTGACGTCATATCAATGTATTGATTGTTCAGAACCACGCAATTTTCTTCGATATGATCGATAGTATCCATCGTTTGAGTCTATAATGAAAACTAAACTGAACACCCCGTTGATCTAGATCATTGTAGTTTACGTATCGGGTCGTGATCTTGTAGTAGTAGAGAAGTATGTTTCGAATTTTTCCAACAGGTTTGTGATTGCCAATCCGCATTAGGCAAGCGTGGTGATTAAACCTAATCCCATGATGGTAGCGATGACTTTTTTTCTGTTATGGAGAAATCACAATAATTATACTTAACTTTTTTAATGAAAACTATCGCTACTAGTACTCGTTGTACCCAAAGAGATGTACCTACGTACAAAGATTTAAATGTTTGCCTACGTAAACAAAAAAACCTGTCGCGCAAATAGTTCAAATGAATTTATAGGTATCAAGATAATATTTAGCAAATGCTCATAAACGGAATTGAAGTAGATGCCTATTTCATTAACGATGTCGATTAACTTACAATAAAAACGCTATGATAATATTGTCAATTCCAGTGGGCAGTCACAATAACAGCGGTAAATTTCCCTCAGTGAGGGTATCATAGCTCTCTATTATTAAAATGACGGACCCGAAGGGAAAGGTCAGGCTATGAATAGCGTTTCTCATTGGTCTATTTGCAATTATCGTCTTTAATATTAACGACTGTTGGCCAATGAGTTTAAACAATGGGGGCAGAGCATAATGAAGTTTGTCTTTATAAATAAACGGGGTTTAGGATGCCTTTCTGAACGGTATCAATTGAATGGTTCAATTGATTCGTCTATTATCCTTTGAGCGTGTCATTTCGAATTGTTTTTTGGGTATGATTTAAACTATCACTCAATTGTTTGAGCCCATGGTTGGTTCAAACACTGACTTGATGTATCTTGGATGATCTTAATAATTGACAACACTCGAAGACTTGAAATAACTTGATTTATTGATAACTTGTAAATGTGTGCACAATAATAAAGGCTGTTATGAACTAACTTGATGTAAACAATAATAAATAACGATGACTCGTATTAGGTCATACGCTTAAAAATTATGCTAGCTTGCAGTAAACTGTACTTTGTACACTAATTTAATACGTTTTGTGTTCTCCAAATAATAGGGTTTGTCACCAAAATAGCAGATTTGTCACCAAACAATATAAAATCATTTCCTCAATAAATCATAGCTAAAATCATGGCGAAATAGGATCTAGTACCAAATAAGTAAATGTTTTTGAATGTAGGTATTAAGTATAATAGGTTTGTCCCAATAAGTATGATTATAATTGAAATATATCACCAAAAATCATATAAATATTCTTATAACATGCTAACAAAATTTTATGTAATTGGATCAGGTAGAAACCGGGGTTTACAAAGTTAGATTTTTTTTTCATACGTTTAATACACTCTGCCGTTGTTTGACAATGGAGATACCTTTAGGGACTCTAGTTACCCTTTGGGCCTCTTGGTTTATTC
Source organism: Cnaphalocrocis medinalis (assembly GCA_014851415.1). Taxonomy (NCBI): domain Eukaryota; kingdom Metazoa; phylum Arthropoda; class Insecta; order Lepidoptera; family Crambidae; genus Cnaphalocrocis; species Cnaphalocrocis medinalis. Next base: position 9,275,853 of record CM026285.1, on the reverse strand, counting down.
CCCTCACTCAAATGAGGTTCCACAGTCCCATGGGTCAAGCCCCGGCTTTTTATGGAGGTAAAGTCCCTCTAAATAATACACTTAACAAACCTCATGTTTAGGTGATTTGCTTCATTTCAAGAAGTAACAAAACAGACAACAATGATCTTTTAATAGTAATAAATAACCCAATTTTGCGCCTTATTTTTATTGCAGTAAGAAAGTTCGTTTTAGTAGCGTTGCTTATTTAATTGAATTCCTATGTTAGTGGGAACAAGGTTGAAAGTTGGTTGTTTTTCTCATTCCCATACAAACAAGGGTCACTAAATAATGCATGGAGCGTTACCCACATCGCACGGGCCACAAAGCAAGCCATTAATAAAAACACGCAAATCCCAAACCTCAGAAGGAAAGTCCTGTTCAACAAAAATGTTAAGCGTGAGTCGGGTCGGAGGTATTGAAGGTACGATCAGTTTACATTGTCCCTGTTCGTGAATTTAGTACCAAAGTAATCGTCACAAAATGTAACCATTACAAAATGGAACTCGTTGCCGCATGTGTTTTCTCCGTTCTACCATTTTTTTTTAAATTTGGCTCAGTAAATTGGCCCACCTCAGCCTGATGATAAGCAAGAGGAGAGCCCACGTTGCAGTTACAACGGACGCGATGGCACGGCATCACATCCGTTGGCACTGCCATACTGGCCCGCGAGATGCTTCTTCACGCTTCGTTTGAAGGAGTCCATATTGTAGGACAGAGGAAACACAAGGGATGGCAACGAGATCCACCGTTTAGTGACCATAATATAGACTCCTTCAAACGAAGCATGAAGAAGCATATCGCGGGCCAGTATAGCTGTTACAATGCTGTAGCTGTCCTTAAAAGTGACAGTACATCTTAACCAATCCAATAACTCAAACTTTTAAAATACTTTTTTTTTATGTGATAGGTAGCAGACGAGCAGGCGGATCACCTGATGGTAAGCAATTGCCGCCGCTCATGGACACTTGCAACACCAGTGGAGTTACAAGTGCGCTGCCAACCTTTTATCCCCTTCCCCCCGGGTGGGCCTCCGGTACCCTCACTCACTCGGCGAAACACAGCACAGGGGCTGCTTAACGCCGGTTTTCTGTGAGGCAGTGGTATCACTCCGGTGGAGCCAGCCCATTCATGCCGAAGCGTGGCTCTCCCACAGTTAACTAATACTGCTCACATTTAAATGTCTATCTGTAATCTATGCGCAACAGGTCAATTCTGCCCCACGTAAACTTTGCAAGCGCGATGCAGGATTAGTATGGTAATCGAGCGGTTAGTATGAGCGCTCTCCGCAGGTGGATTAGCGCCATCTGTCGATGTTAATTGGATGTGTTACTGCGGTGTGGTGTACGTTGTATCGTGGGAAATAACGCTAAATGGCGACACGGTTCGTGTTTCACAAATTACTAGGCTAACTGTAGGGAGCATATACTATCCTAAATAATGAAAATGCTTGTACTTGTATACTGAGGCAGTGTTTCATGTGGGATTATGAATTACTTCACTTTTTCTTTGTTTCTTCAACCAGATATGCTGACATACATAATGCGCATACAGTGCTACTAGTTCAGAACTGATGGTTTTATCATGGTAAGTGTTACATGAGGGACAGAGTTTTAACACTTACCAAAATCACTTTAAGCCCTAAACAACCTTGACAGAATGTGTTTTTTTATATGATAGGTGGCACACGAGCAGACGGATCGCCTGATGGTAAACTATTCCCAACGCCCATTGATACCTGAATCACAAAAGTGCGCTGCCAACCTATAACCCCCTTTCCCCCAATTGGGCTTCCGGAACCCTCACTCAGCGAAACACGTAAGCGCTGAATCACGCTGGTCTTCTATGGGGCCGTGATATCATTCGTGTGGTTCTCCCACAGTGGAATGTTAACATTTACAGATACAGCTCAAAAACCCGTTTTTTTCAAGTACAAAGTACTACATACTTACACATTTCTAAACCTACCTAACCTACAAATTCCTACATTAATGCACATATTTTTGAAATATAACTACGTTTGTAGTTATCCTTTCTGCTTTCTGCCACGCACCTCCTCATTGTGGAATCAACTTCCCGCAGCGGTATTTCCGAACCGGTACGACATTCAAATCTTCAAGAAACGAGCCTATACCTTCCTAAAAGGCCGGCAACGCATCCGCACTCCTTTTGGTGTAGCTGATGTCCATGGGCGGCGGTGATCACTTACCATCAGGTGACCCGCTTGCTCGTTTGCCTTCCTATAATATATAAAAAAAAACACTTTGTCTCAGGTCCTCTAAAAATAAAATATACATTACCCTAAATGAAAAAATATGCTTTTATATGTGTCATGGATATCATATATTCATTTGGGGAATTTGCACGGCGGACTCTAAATGACAGACGCTTTGGATGTAAGACGTTACACAAATGGCTTTACACAGGGTGTTAAACAAAGACACTTTTTATTTTTATTTTTATTCACTACTATTATACAGGTAAGTGTTTATATGTTTTTAAACTTTCGCGTTGCATTATACAAATCCATACTAATATTATAAATGCGAAAGTAACTCTGTCTGTCTGTCTGTTACTCTTTCACGCCAAAACTACTCAACGGATTATGTTCATGGGTGGCGGCAATTGCTTACCATCAGGTGATCCGCTGTCTCTCTGTCTGCTCAAAAGGACTTGACATGCACTTCTATTATGTTAGTATCACTATCGGCACCCAACGCCATCTATTGGCAATGATAGGTACTAATAGCAAAACAAACTCCCAGTAGTGAGGACAAGCCGCTGCGCTCCTAACTAAAATATTTGTAAGCAATTATGTGTTTTTTTTTAAGTTTTGTCCTCGTTTTTCCTACAAACCACATGTTTTATCCAGTCCATTATTGCACACCCGCTATACTTACGACATTCAACACGTGAGTCCTCGAGTTCACAGTACGAACGAGAATGTTAGCTATTTATACACGTCGCAAGTTGAGTTAGAAACAGAAATACAATACATTACGGCCATACGCGAGACGATGAGGTAGAGTACGGGCGCAGTAAAAAGTACTCAGTAGAAAGATAGACCGATTCGATAAGTGACAAGTGGCCTTGTAAGGGTTACGGGACCAATCGATCTATCTTTTTTTTTTATTGCTGAAATAGGCAAACGAGCATGCGGCCCTTCTGATGGTAAATGGTAACCGCCGCTCATACAGTCATGATGCCGCTGCCTACCGTTAGTGATCTTCGACGGATGATATGGATAAATCAATGATATAAGTAAATGAATTGAGACAACATCACATACATTGGTATGGTGCCAAACTAAGGTTCTCCTTTGTGATAATTGAACCAGAAACAACGAAGCAATCACAAACATCAAGGCCCAATACAGAACAACCCGTTTCAACCGATCGATCGATAGATGGTATAATGGATTTAGTCAATGTCGATCGTTTGTACATACATGAAGTCTGGTAGAATATTTATGAATTGTGTTAGGTTTATTTTTCGAAAATAGGTTAGGTTAAAACTGGTGACCTCCCCTGGGGTAGCGTGGGGTCACCAGTTCTAATTTAACCTAACCTACATTAGAAAAAAAATTGCTACAATTTAGCACCGTATGTTATTTTCGGAAAATGAACAACATACAATTCGAACTATTTTACAGTGAAATAAATGTGTATGTACACTGAGCTACTTTATCATTTTTACACTGCGGCAAGCTGTTCTTCTTTAATAGTTTCTCACAAGTCTTTTGTGAATAGCTCGCGTGGTGGATGATAAATAAGCGGGTCTGACGAAAGTATTGGACTTAGTACAATTTACTTATTTATTTAAAACTTGATTGCACAATGTGTTACGATCGGCGAGCTATGCCTAGGGGCATTCTTTACCAGTTAACCTTTGGGTCATGCAATAAAGACAGTGCACAGTGGGGCGGTAAAAAGTGTAACGTACAGACAGCCACACTGATGTGTGGTGGACAGCCAACCTGATGGTTACCACAACCTATCAAATTTCCTCAATTAATTTTCAAATTAACGTGTTTGGCAGTAAGGTTAGAGTCGATTGAAAAATTTGACAGTTTTGTATACTTTTATGAGTGGCTGTATTGTACAATATGGATTTTAAAGTTATTATTAAAACGTGCCAGTTATTTAATTTAATAATTTCAATAAATATGAAATTAATACGTATTTGTCATAGTCTTAAAGCGCATTTGTTTTTGACTCTGCCAATGCCAAAGATCGTGAGTTTGTACCCCACCCTGGACAAACATTCGTGCGATGAATACTTGTCTTTGATCAGTGTCTCGGTGTAATATATTTATTTAAGTATTATATTTTTAAATCCTCTGTTGTCTGATATCTGTACCATAAGTGCCTAAGCTACTTAGTATGAAGTCAAGTCAATGTATGAGATATTGTGAGATGACCGTTCCATATTTTTTGTCGGGGATGGACAACTTTATTGTTGTCTAAAAAGCATAATTTGTTTAAATATTTTATTTAGATGCATGGCAATCTTCAACTGTGCGTTTCTTAAGAAACTCTCTGCCTCGAACTACAAAACTATGGAATGAACTGTCACCAGCGGTATTTCCGAACCGATACGATCTACAAACCTTCAAAAAGCGAGCGTATTCCTTCTTAAAAGGTCGGCAGCGCATTTGCGACTCCTCTGGTGTTGCAGGTGTCCATGGGCGGCGGTAATCACTAACCATCAGGTGATCTGTCTGTTCGTCTGCCCCTATCTCATAAAAAAAATGTGTATTAACACTTTTTGAAACAAAAAATACGAAGGGTCCCTTAGGGACGTTTTTTGGAGGTACATTATAATATCATTGGTTAAGGTCTTCCTTTACGGACCCAAAAATCCACTCTGTTTAAATATAGTGACTCCATCAAAGTTTTCTGAGTCACATCCCTGGAGAGTTTAATCCATTTGTCTGTCTGAGTATACAGGTAAAATTGTATAGCCCGGTAAAATAACGATATTGAACTGAAACAATGAGCGCGCAAAAGTTTATTTCTTTGATGTTATCCGAAATGAAAGGTTTGGGTTTGCATGGGAAGCAACACAAAGGTTTGTTGTAATGTATGAGGTATTTTGAAGAAAACAAGCTTTACGGTTTGGTAAGCGCATTTCCGATTTTTGCACAAAATGCTTAGGATATATCTATTCTCGTTTTGCGCATAACAGGATATGTGGAAGAATGTCGCTTTTTGATATATAAAAAGTCACTTTAGTTTGCAATATTTTCGCGTTGCATTTTAAATATAATTAAATTAAAACAGGAATTCAAGCGATTTTTATTATTAAGCATTAAGTACAAAACAATTCACATATTAGTAAACGCCGCATTAGTAATTATACCTGATTAACTTTATCCCTGTATCAACCAACCAACTTCCTTAAATGCCTAAGATTGTCCAAATAAATAAAATTGTGTTTGATAGCATCCAATCCCTTAGGAATTCTCCAGAAGTAGCATACGCAACGAAGCTTAAAATAATACCCGTTGTAGCTAGAATAATATTCTCGTAGCACTTTGTAATATTCTACTGGCTAAAGCGTAGTCGAGATAATTCGTAGCACGTAGATAAGTCTCGTAGCCGCAGACGAAATGGCGTAGCACGCTCAAAGTATTCGAGCGTATTACGTCAAAGACAGATATTTTGAAACTTGTATGGAGCATACTAAATACAATAAACTTTTGCTTAAAAGGACTGAAAATCCTTTTCACTTCTGATAGTCTAAAATTAGAGCACTCCTAAAACTAGGGGTAAACTAAAAATATAAAAAAACTCTACTAAGAATCACCCGCCTCAGTAGTTTTACAAAGTGCGTTCAATTCGAATTCAATCTATTCAGTAGTATTTGCCAGACGGAGCATCACTCCTCCACTTTACAAGTCTGTGCTAGTGTTTATTTTGTCAGTTGGAAGTGGAATTCCACTGTCTTTTTGTTCTAACTGTGATACGGAGGCAAGAAAAAGTATAGTAAGTGGCGACGAGTTTGAGAATCAATCGATTCAATTTTGTTTTGGAACAAATTTTTGATCATATAGGATACCCTTCTTTTGGTGGATGGTAACGTTACTGTATCGTAGGTACCCATGCAACGATTACGCTAGTACTTACTCACCACGAAGTACTATTAATAGTCGACGTATCGTAAAATTACATACCTCTGATTTAAAACAGCAAAGATATCAGTAAAAAACTAATTCTTGTATTAAATCTCACTTCAAATATTGACAAGAAACTACCGTATTCCTTTGTCCGTAATTGATATCTCATAGATCAGATAGTTAAGCCTCTTTCTAGATCCTATTCCTCATCTTATTTGTGCCCCTCCTGTGGGAAATCACTGCTTCTGAAGCAGCTCTTTTAAAAGACATACGTGGGATATTCTTCTTTAAGATACTATTTAGATACAAGTGACTGATTCGGTGGCGCAGTGGGTAGTGGGTCCTTCTTTAAAGCGACAGCTGTCCTGGGTCCCTGGTTTGATCCCGAGTCGGAACAAAAATGTGTAACTAGTTTTTCTGTTCAAAAATTCCCAAGTATCAGCCTGAAGTCAGAAAGTTGGCGGTATTCTACCCCCGTGTCTCGTAAATCACGATTAACCCGTTAGTACCGTGCCGGATCTCTCTTCGAACGTGTCCCATCGAATCAAAAGGATGCCATATTAGCCGTTGCTTAAAAAAAAGAAAATGTGAACCACAACAAGATACGTCACCGAAGCGAAAATTCGGAAGTAATGCCGACTTCAAACCATTTTTGACACATCTGTGCAGAAAATATTACATCAAAAAAACCTCTTATAAAAGCTATCTTTCCCACAAAACATCCGCACTGTACCACTCAGCATCATACCATTATACAGAGGAACTTCATAGACTCGTCAGCCAATAAAAACCAAGACAACTGTAAACCGAAACAAGTATTTATTGCTGAGTAGTGTTGTTCTATTCGTTCGATCGATAGTCGAGTTTGGATTTTAAATACATTATCTCGATAGGCCGAAGTGGCAGCTTGAGACGCAACCATGATGATGACCGTACACTATTGATTGCTCAAAAAGCGGCCACCAGTCCGATCCGCACAATCTGAATAGGTACAGCTTATACTCGTATGTTTCTCACATCATCAGCCCACCCTTTCACAGGCCATTCAGCACATTATTGGAACGTGTTTTATTACTACTTCACGAGACACTTTGGTGTCTGTTTTGAGCGAAAAAAATCTACTGTTCAATAAAACATTTTTAGATTTAGGATTAAAACTTGCCTAAAAAAATGTCTGAATCACGTACGTTACGTACGCTAGGATCATGATCCAAGGCTTACTAAGTATGTAAGTTACAATGAAGTGACTGCCGTCTGACCTTCGAAGCCCTTAGATGAGGGGGACATACCAACTGAATTATGGTTACACGTTTAAGATATCCAAAACGTATATACTCTCCATATTTTCCCTTACCCTATTTCTATCTTTAGCCCAGGCTAAATTTTAAAAAAGAAACTCTAGAGGTGCGTGCTTGAATTGGCCCCTACGACCTCCCGTCAAGAAATCGGACGTTTGTCTTTCACTCTAAGTTCTTTGTCCGCTGAGCTTCTATCGCTTTAAATCACTTGAAACTTAAATCGAAAACAATCGATAATAGAAATCGATTTTCAACAACACTATTTCTCAGTGTAAACATGAAATCCACAGCGCAGGTGCACCCGATTTATATTACTAGAAACATGTTTACGAGTGTCGAGAAGAGCAGTAACTTGTATTGGTACATTTTCTGTGCATTTGCAGTGTAGCTGTAAAATGATGTTAGTACTTTCCTAGATTTACAGTGGTTGTACGTGTATCGCCTGGGAATGAGTGCCTCTTGTCAGGCGTTATTTGTTGAATTGTGTATGAAAAATGTTTGCATTCCAAAGGTTTCTTTTTTGTGATGAGTGGCAGACGAGCAGACGGATCGCTGAGTACTATTACACCGCCGAAGTCATGAGTGAGCTGCCAACTTTTAAACCCTCTTCTCTCGGATTGGGCCTCCAGTACCAGACTTGACGAAGCACAACACAGTTGCTTTATGCCGATTTTCTGTGAAGGCGTGATGTCACTCTTATCGAGCTGGATCGTTCATGCCCAAGTGTTGCTCTTCCACGTTTAGAATATTAGTTCTTTTTTTAATTAAGAAATTAGCATTTACCTACAGTCCGTCAGTAATTCATCAATGATGATGAGTCATCATGAATCATTCAATTAGCTTTTAGCCAATTTACTAGAATAAAAACAAAAATAAATTTGCAATATAAAAGTAATGGGGCACCTAATAAAATAGTTTTAGCAATAAAATATACTGCATTGTTTTCTATTAATAACATATTAGGTACGTAAAATATAAAATAGGCAGTCCATAAACCTTACTTAATGCATTATGCACTCACGTGGTCTCCATTCTATGTATAATGTTGTTGTCACATTGCGTAGTACCTGCAAAAAAACGAGAATAGATTATTTCCTCAAGTCATGATATAAAGGACATTTAAAGTATCTGTGATGTGGAAATGTGCCAATGTAAGCATCTTTTTCGCATAATGGTTGTGTAATGGTTATACCAATGCCCCTCTAAAGACGTGTGCACGGATGGGAGACCAAAAGGAAAGTAATGATAAACACATCAGCGCATCTAAATAGGTACGTTCTATTTATTTATTTATTTCATACACACAACACATTACAATCGTTAAAAAGACAAAGAAAAAAAAATACAGTTTTGATCTAGATTGCAATCCAAAACAATGTGTACATACAAAAAAAAATAACAATGATAATAATAATGTGATATTAAAATAGGTTTGTCGGACTAACAGTAGTAAAGACAATCTGACAGATACAGTCGATAAAACAATAGCACTAATACTTATCCTAATTACCCTAATTACATTTCACTTAGAGGGTTTGCTCCGATTGTGTGATGTTCTAAAGGACGTTGCTGTATTTGGCCCCAGGACCGATGGCAATATAATTTACACTAAAAACATTGTTTCATTTATTGTCGTATAAATCAGTTAAAACAATCCAACGGATACTTCAGAATAAAAATTACCATTTTAAAAGTACTTTCTTGACTTCTTGACGGCCCGTCTTGGAATTGTACCTTTAGCCTTAGACTTAACGTAACCTAAAAATTGGAAAGTATTTTGGTTAATGTGCAATTCTCTGAAATGTCCGTGGCTTTTTTTTTCATTTCAGTTTATTTAATGCATTTTTTAGAACACATTAAGTATTTTTTTAAGGCCATCGGTCCTAAGGATAACTTTGTATGGGTGAACAGCAATGTCCTTTAAATCAGACAGCTGGCTGGCAATTTCACAATTACAATTCTCTTTGAGGATATTAATGTACCAATAGATCTATAGTTATAAATAATACTGATATCCATACGGATCAGTCATTTGGTAGAAATAATTGATCGACTTCGACTAATTAATTTCAGAATAGGCATGACGACTGGTCCTAAAATCTTATGAATTTGTTAAAAGAATGATAGATTTGAAATCGAAAATAGCTCTGTGCTAGTTAAAATTTAAAAATATTTCATGTAGCCGTCTGCATGATCGTCGAAATGTTTTTTTATTTTTTTTTTATTAGACTATAGGCCAACGCTTGACCACAATCGCACCTGATGGAAAGCGACGATGAGGTCTAGGATGACACGCGTTTGCCTAGAAGATGCCTGTTCACTCTTGCCTTAAAGATAGCCAATGTAGACGTTAAAAGTCGATTTTAAAGTGTTAAATTATTAAAAAATCCGGCTATCGTTGGATAGCCCATCAAATTTAGAGTACTTAACATTTATTAAGAAAGCAGTTGTTTAAACGCAACATTTCACATAACTATCATACAAAATGCATACGCCGTGCGTAGAAAATACAATTCGGTGACGTCACGGATATGCGATTTTATATGGAGCGTTTTTGATCAAGTTCAAAACTGTGATTTTCAAATCGTGATATCTCGGAAAGTTTTTAAGATATCAAAGTGATTTTTTTACTATTGTTTTTGTGATTGAGGAATCTTACGATGGCAAAACAAACTAACAATAATTCGTTTTTCCTATTTATCGAATGTCGAATTTCGAACATCCCAGAATGATTAACGTCGTAAGACCCAAAAGCCTTTTAAAAGGCAAAAACAATTGTTTTTGTATTGTGTCTGCTATCTGGGCCTTACGACGTACAATGCGGAAAATCGTCTATCATATAATATCATTTCATAGAATATGACGTACGTCATGCGACCACGCTATGTCACTCGAGTGAATCAAAAATATAGCTCTAAAGCCTGCCAAGGGTAAGGGGTAGGCGCTTTGTCAGCAGTGTTTTTTTATGTAATAGGCAGCAGACGAGCAGGCGGATCACCCGATGTTAAGCAATTGGCAATTAGCGTAAAGGCTGGCATAGGCAAAGTGAAAACTATCGGACGAGTCATCATGCAGAATGCACATAAGATTTCCCTGATTTTTCTCAAATACAAATTCCATTTTCAAACTTTATTCGCAAGCCAGCAATAATTCACTTTAAATCTGAACATTTCGTATCCATAATAAAAACGCCGTCATCCCTTCCGTAAACATTCATGTACCTTATCAGGCCCTACAGCCTGATGCTCTAAGGGAGAAAAAAGGGCATTGTGAGGTTGGAGCAGCGACACAAAAGCGTGGTCAGTACACAGATAAACGTTTCCGGCCTGCTCCGAGCCGCTTGTGGCGTCGCTTTACTAGTGATGGGATGTGCAGAGAGTCACATCATAAGTATATTATATAATGTCACACGTCAAATCACTGCAATATTTTGCTGAATTACCTTAATTGATATTAAGGTCGTAAGGCCTAGACAGCAGACACAATAGAACATTTTCTTCTAGATGCAAATCATTGGTTCCTTATTTATCTTTCGTTTTCTTTAGTAGGTATTCACAAAAATTATTAGGGTTATATCCTACACACCTACTGAAAAACTCGAAAAACATAACGTCGAGATCTAGCCAAATGACTCGACGGTGTCAGTCCTTGTACGTACAGCCCTACACTTCACAAGAGACGATTATAAAATCCGTAAAGTACCTAGATGTACATACATAATATTAGGTAGTATATTATTTTTACTTTATTTATTTTACGAGTATAACAAGGGAATCAGAGAAACAATTCCAAACTACCTCACCAGCGGAGAGACGTGCACCAGTCTGCGTGTTCTTCACTTCACCGTCTTTTGGAGTACTCTAGAGAGGGACTGATAAAAGTATCACTCTAGTAGTAGCAGGTAATAGTGCCTATCTTCTATATCTATCTATATCTATATTATTTATAAAGAGATAACTTCTATAGACAACGACAAGGCTTATAGGTAAACTGGAAACACGAAAAAAAAAAAAAAAAAAAAAAAAGAAACGCTTGCGCGATGTAATTGGACACAGCGCCATCTATTGGTTCGTTTCTGAATTACGGTCCCGAAGCGAAGTGAGGGCAGGCCACTATCGATAATATTAATCTTACTACTTACTCCACTGGCTTAGCGACGAGTCTTGGCCTCCGAAACAAGAGAACGGCACTTCGGTCGATCCTGCACTACCTACTTGTTGCCAGTCCTTGGCCTGAAGTTCTCGCAGATCACTCTCGACGACGTCTTTCCAGCGATACCTAGGTCGGCCAGCGATACCTATTGGGCGTCGGCCTATCGGTCGGGATAATATTAATCGGTTAGTTATAATACAATAAGTAAGAAATTTTGTATTTAATTATAAAATATAATTACTTTTTGTTTGTACTCCGAACCGCTCTTGTGTTTTTGAACATTTTCGCAGGTAAATGAGTTACAATTAATTTAAATTGAGTAGAAACGGAATGGTTTCAAATTAAAATGCTTGAAGTAGCTAGGTAAAGTGATAAAGGTACTGATGTAATTGGATGTCAAATAAAGTTATATCATTTTGTTAAAATTTACTGATAGAAATAGACACAGAATGTCAACTGCCTGCTTAGCCAGCTAAACTAGGCCACGCACCACGCACTAGTGCACTAACGAAAGATTATCGATAGTAAAAGAAAAATCAATGATATCGATGGTTTTGCCACGTGTCAATAGTATCGATAGGTTTGATAGGAAAATTTGAGCAATACTATTGATAATTAAGATTACCTATGTTGATAAGCTAATGCTTGTCCGCAATCGCACCTGATGGAACGCGAGAACGTAGGTGTTACGCGTTTATCTAGAAGATGCCCAATTGCCTACTCACCTTTGTCTTGAAGATATCCCGAATCACATTAAAACAATAATATTTTACATTTCTCGTGCAAAAATCTCGCGTTCTAAAAATAATGAATCTGCGGATCGCGTGCGGACACGTATCTGTACGTAAATCGTTTCCTTCCCTAAGTATGAATGTCTCTGTCCTCTGACATAGCTGTAAGCTGGAAGAGACATCGAGTTTGAAGTAAATTGTTGCTTTACAAATTACTTATACTTCATAATTATGTAAAGTAAACTGACAGATGAAAATGACAAGTGTCTATGCATTTTGACATTTTGCATGTGTCAAATTAAGTGATAATGTATGGGGATGACACATTGACATCTGTCAGTTTACTTTACATGATTAAGAATCCATACTAATATTATAAATGCGAAAGTAACTCTGTCTGTCTGTCTGTCTGTCTGTCTGTCTGTTACTCTTTCACGCCAAAACTACTCAACGGATTTAAATGAAATTTGGTATACAGATAATATAGACCCTGAGAAAGAACATAGGCTACTTTTTAGTGCGAAAAGGGGGTTGTAAGGGGTTAAAAGGGGGGTAAAAAGTTACTATTCCACGCGGACGAAGTCGCGGGCGGCCGCTAGTCAGAGTATAAAATGTACACTTAAATCGTACCTACTTTGTAAATTTTAGCACGAAGTATGATCTATGGTATGGTATATCATGGTATATCTGTGTACTGAGATCCAATGGGAGCAATCACGACCCTCAGTAACGAGGAATACGACTGGAGGAGGAGGAGGATCTGTGAACATTCCACTATGGTTAATTAAGATAAAGTCGTCTTCTACCAACCATTCTGAACAACATTTCTTCTATGACTTTTGGAAATTCACATAAATGAGTGCGTGCGAACTCGGCATACGGCCATTATACGCACACATTCATACCCCGAGGGTTTGAATTTTTCACCAAAAATTAACTTTACTGATCTTTTGAATAAATAACTATAGGTACTACTATTAGGGAGGTACATTATTGTCTAACTGAGGTGCCATTCAATTAGAACCACTGTTATTTAGTTTAGCCGTTTTATATTGTGATCCCAAAGGTTGCCTGGAAGAGATCGCTCATAGTGATAAGGCCGCCTTTGTTGTACATTACTCCTGTTATAACTAGTTTTAAGTTTTATACCTCTGTTTTGTGTGCAATAAAAAGCATATTCATTCATTCATCCCTTCTAGTAAATCTACATTCATTGCCATTTATGTAACAGTGGTTGGCGGTAGGCGTTTTAATTCACGGGAGCTCCCGCGGATTGTCATCGTAACGTGCCCCAAAAGGCCAAATATAGCGGCTCGTCTTTTTGACTTCGCAATTTCTGGTAAGCACTTTGATTCAGTGGATTTTTTGCCTTTTAAGCAAAAAGTCAGAACGGGTTAACGGATAATCGCTTCAGAGGGTTTGTTTGTGCTAAGAAATAAAGGATACTAATATTATATTTACTTTTACTTGTGTTTTCATTGCACCATTGGACCAGTTAAACGAATCTAAAAACGCCCATTCTAATTGAATTTGAACTTGGGTATCATTAAATGTCATCATGCCAGCTCATCGCAGGGCGTCCAACACTACGCTTACCGAGTCGCGGTCTCCACTCAAGGACTTTATGGCTCCAACGGCTGTCAGTTCTGCGGCTAATGTGACCAGCCCACTGCCACCTCAGTCTGCTAATTCGGTGGGCTATGTCGATGACTCTGGTTCTCTGTCGGATTACATCATTTCGAAGGCTGGCTGGAGTGGACTGGATGAGAGTGGCCGAAAAACGGGAGCAGTGGCGTGCATTAGCGTCGTAAGGCCCAGACAGGTCTGCAGACGCAATGGACAATCAATTGTTTTATGCCTTTTAAAAGGCTTTTGGGTCTTACGACGTTAAGGGAGACCTATGTCCAGCAGTGGACGAGTGTGGGTTGCTGATGATGATTATGTAATAGGTGGCAGATGAACCGTCGGATCACCTGCATGGTAAACAAATGCCGCCACCCTGGGACACTCGCAACACAAGACCGCTGCCAACCTTACCCCCTTCTTCCCGTTTTAGGCCTCCAGAAGCCTTACGCCTCGTTGGTCTAGTGGTAGTACCAGGCCGTACTTTTGGATCTCGGTGTGTATTAAATTTTTCGAACATAGTTCGGCCTTGTAATCAGTCTAGCGTGGTGATTAGGCCTTATCCCATCATAGTAGCGATGACTTGATATTTATGATGGAGGCCTTTGCCCTGCAGTGGGACAGCATATATGCCGATAGGTTCTTAACTTTACTTTTTTTCCCTCACTCGGCGAAAAACTTATAAGATAAGATTAAATATCTCTCCCACAGTTCAATATTTCTACCCTACCCTATCAAAAAGCTAGAAGATGGATGAATTGCGTGATAATATAAAAGTTTATAGCACCTTAAGAGGGATGAGTGGGTGTTTGGAATCGGCTGTGTATCGACAAAGTGAGGATAAAACAGGAAAAAAAGATAGCTAGGATAAAGACACACTTTCTTTTGACAACGTTGGGAAGCCTGTTGAGATGTGTCGTTTAGTTTTAGGACTGTATGGGTTATTCTTTCAGTAGGCTTAGCATGCGCATCGCGACAAAATTTTGTCGACTCTCGTTCGCGGGATGCGCATCCTTCTATCTCGCTCATCGCTCAGTCAGACGAGCGAGACGCAACTTGCGCCGACAAAATACGTAGACAAATTATCTCGCGCCGCGCATGTTAGCCCGGCTGATCTCAATTTCGTGGTAGTCATCCGAAACCAATATTCCTTCGAAATTATAAACAAATATCCCGTTTATATCGAAGTTTTTTTTCATAAATAATGTGACTATTATCTATACTTAGTGTAAAGAGTTAACTTCTATAGATAACCATAAGACTTTATATTTATGCTTCCCGAAAAGTCGTTTTGCGAAAAACTTGCGCGAGGTGGTAACATAATTCAACATTACTAATTAAATTTCTTACTTTAGATAATTATAATATTTTCATACTTATTTTGATAGAATTTTGGCAGATTTGGATGCCGCGGCGTATGGGAGTCCGTGCAATGGTACTGACTGCCATACGCCGCGACAACAGGAAACTTCATGAGTTACTTAGGTACCTGTTTGTTATTGCCCCCCTTTTTTTTGTTAATAACAACTTGTGGACAACGGGGTTATTACGATGTGCTTTTTATAAATGTTAAGTAACATTTAGGGCCTCGTTCACCACCTCCGAGTAAAGTGTCAACTATAGTGGGTTCGGAGAAAATTGGCCCCTGATATTTGTATTGAAAAAAATATTTAAATAAAACTAGGCCGCGGACCAGGGGCCAATTTTCTCCGAACCTACTATTATTGACAAATTAAATTACTTGTCACCTTACTCGGAGGTGGTGGTAGCGATCGCGCTGTCAACCTTTAACCTCCTTTCTCCCAAATGGCCCTCCGGTAGGTACCATCACTGATTCGACGAAACAGTGCAGGTGCTGCTTCACGCTAGTCTTCTTTGAGGATTGTTTTTTTTTTTATGTGATAGGTAGCATTCGAGGAGGCGGATCACCTGATGGTAAGCAATTGCCGCCGCCCATGGACACTTGCAACACCAGTGAGTTACAAGTGTGCTGCCAACCTTTAACCCCTTCCCCCGAGTGGCCTCGGTACCTCCTCACTCAGCGAAACACAGCACAGGGGCTGCTTCACGCCGGTTTTCTGTGAGGCAGTTTATTAATGTTATAAGTATACTAGAATGACTTCTGAGCAAACAACGTACAGGAATGAACTAACAAACTGAGTACCAATACAAATTGGCTATAATATTTAGCCATGCGAATTTAGAAGGCATAAGTTCCATTCCCTTTGGTACAGTTTTTCAAAGTGTAATTGCCAATTTATTTTGCAATGTAGATATTTCGAGGCGATAGCAGTAATTTAAAAAGACGCCAAGTGAGAACTTTGATCGCTATGTTTCCAAAACGGGAAAGTTTGACATAGATACCTATTAGATAATGTTTTATGTTATAGGTTTGTCAAGTGAGTGAGGGTACCGGGAACCCAATTTGGGGGGAAATGGTTTAAAATTTGGCAGCTTGACGCTTACCATCAAGATCCGACTGCCATTTATCACATAAAAAATATTTCAGTGGTAAGGGGAAACAGCGTGATGAAACCTGCAATAGTTTTTGTTAAGTGGATTCCTTCTCTATTAGAATAGAATAGAATAGAATAGGAAGGCACCTACATCTTCCTTGGGTTGTGGTTTTAGCTGAGTGAGCTAAGTTTTGTGACGCGCTACGATATGACTTGATTTATCTTTTGCCCGGCTAACAGCAATTATTTGTATATTACGTCGTTTTTTTTATGTATTTTTCTTTTTTAGTTTTAACGTTATGTTCTTGTTGTCTAGCCTGTTTGTATATTGTCCTATGTGTGTAGTGTGTGCGTAACAAAAAAAAAATATCTTTATCTTAGAGGCGGTAAGTGTGACTGTGGCTGTAGTGTATCTACTTAATATACCTCTCCATATAGCGATTCGCTGCTATTAAACATGTAATACGTGGAAATGCCGAGTTAATCTAAAACGTCGCGCCGTGTTTGCTATTCAAAGGAGCCGACGTCAGATACGGTCACGGGAAGACATGACAGTTGCGTTATTAAATGCGTTGACAAGACGTTTCACCAGAAAATCATGTTATCACTATGTTATGAAGTAATAACGTTCATATTACGAGAGATTTCTTTGCTGAATCTTACAGCACTTTGGACTATCTAATGTATTTTTATTGGGGCACGGACAGACTTTAGCAAAGTCTATCTCTTCTGCATCGTTTTTGTTTCCCCAAGGAAACCATCATGGACTTCAACTTGTCAAATGGGGACATGGTAGTGTGTGGGACTCTAACATTGCTGGCTTTACGCTACCAGGCGCCTTGTACTAAACTTAGTGTCGGCTAAGCAATGAATGGGTTAAGTCTAGATTATCCTATTCCTCGCCTGTAGACTTAAGATAACGTTACTGAGAAGCAATTAACGCTAGTCCTCTATATTCAGTGGAGCGATGATAGCGATGATAGTACATGAGCCTTCCCAACGGCCTGTGTTAGGTTCGAATCTGAGCACGCATCTCTGAATTTTGTGCGTTTTTAAGACGAGCAAACGGATAAACTAATAATAAGTGCTTGTCACCGCCCATGGACACTAGTACGCTGCCACCCTTTTCCCCTTCCTCCCGAATTGGGCTCCGTTACCCTTACTCACTCCATTTTATACAGGGAATATCTAATTTCATTTATAAACTGCTTTACCTTGCTTGCCTTACCCCTTTGCCAATAGGCGGTTTCTTTCCTCTACAAAAAGGCATTCTCGAAACCCCCCCCCCCCCCACTTCCCTAAAATGGGGGATTAGGGCAAAAAGTAGCCTATGTTACTCCAGCCCTTCAACTATCTCCACTTAAAAAACACGTCAATTCTTCGCTCCATTTTGCGGTGAAAGATAGACAAACAGACAGACAGACACACTTTCCCATTTATAATATTAAGTATGGATGTGTAACGCACCTCGCCCTTAGGTTAGGCTAGTGTTTAAGTAAAGTAGCATGTAATAAAAGTCAGTCTTGTCGCAACACTTGTCTCATTAAGACACTCCACCTATCCTATTATTGCATGGCGACCCTGCCAGTGCTGCCTTTGACAGGAATCAATGCAGCCGAAACGTCAAGCAGTAATTACATAAATTATGTGCTTAAATTTTCACGTCGCATGAATTCTCGTCTATGTATAATAATAATATTTATCTAATAGATAGGTAGATAGATAGATAATATCGATGTCTGCAGAATTAAGCAGCAAGATCTTAGGCTATTTGTGGTAACGGCTTTGCACGCTCCTGAATGACATGCTTAGATGGCTAGATTATCCTCCTACGTATCTGTCGTCTCAAGATAGTTACTAACAAGCAATTAACGTTAGTCCTCTATTACGTATGCTATCTACTGGATGCGCCTGACCGTACGGATGTTCATTAACTTATTGCTAGATATGGATCTTGTTGTGTAATGACTTAATGAGCTTAATATGAGCATGGGTAGGACTAATCACTAGACAATAGTTC
This sequence comes from Cnaphalocrocis medinalis, assembly GCA_014851415.1. NCBI lineage: Eukaryota > Metazoa > Arthropoda > Insecta > Lepidoptera > Crambidae > Cnaphalocrocis > Cnaphalocrocis medinalis. The sequence continues at coordinate 9,257,437 of CM026285.1, read as the reverse complement.
GGTAAGTAGGTCTAGCTTACAAGAGTCTTACCTACTGTTATCAAGCCTAATCATTCGATGTCCTCCCTTTTGCTACATTGTATACCCCGGGTGGACAGTAACACAAATGTTTACAAAACCCAAGCTGGCTTTCTGCTTTCTACCCCGGGTGGAATGTGACAAAAATGTTTTAAAAGATTCCCGTTGTCCACTCCTTCTCGGTAACAAGTGCAAATGCTGCGGTTTTCTGTTAGGCCGTGGAATCCATTGATCAGTCGGCCTATCTTTACTGTAGCATGACTATTTACGTGGGAGAGTTCCCACGTAAATCGTAAATGCATTTATGTATCTTCTATCTATACTATCTAAACAGAAGTAAAACCTCAACACAATCATGAGCCTTTAAGATAAACCGGAAAAGCGAAACATGCATGCGTGATGAAAGTGATGCCCAGCGCCATCTATTAGTACAACATGAAACTAATGTTCTAAAACGAGGGGAGACCGAGCCACTATTATTTAATACAAACACTTTTCTGAACCAATATTACTTACGGATTGTAAATTCAAAAATGTCGCAATATGTAAAGGCGTCAGTCATAAAAAAATTAATGCAATGGCTGAACTTTCCATAAAGTTATCGGAGTGGAAATTCAATCAGTCATTCTTCTTGTAAAAGCAAATTGAAAGGATCTCCACTAATGTCGTTTAGTACATTAATTCCGTCGATTATTGAGATCAAGTGGGCCAAACTCACATGATGCTTGTCTCTTACATGTAAGAGATGTACCTATCACTTATTCCTCTGCTATTCCAATATCTACCTTATTAGTATGAGCTAAAGTGCTACAGGTAATAAGCGGATTACTCTGAGTCAATGGTGAGACACTAAAGCGTTTTGTGGTTGCACATTACATTTGTTCTTAGCGTATTTGGTTAACCACGCGTTTCCATTTTGAACCTAATTCCGGAAGCAATAACGGCGAAGTGCCCATATAACAGTATATGTGTACGCTGTTACCGATTCAATTTGCCTGAGTGCTGAAATATTGATGTAAGTCTGCAACTTTCAGGATTGTGGTACATTGTAATAGGAATTTTCAGGTTTGCTAAGTGCCTTTTGAATGATGAAGTCTGTAATCTTTCCATGCTAACCCTGCCTCCGTATTATACACGTGTATAGTCCGAGGCAAGAAAGTGTAGTTATGACCTCGAGTGCGCAGAAACCAATTTTGATAGAAAGTCTTATTTTTACAAGTGCGCAAAATAACGGTCATCGCTAGTACTTTCGTGCGTCGAGCTATAACAACGACTGAAATCTTTTCTGAATGGTTATCCATTTAGAAAAGATTTCAGTCGTTGTTACATATCTATAGCTACTATTAAAAAATAGCTTCTATAGACAAACAAAGCTTATACGTAACCCGGAAAATCATAACACTTGCGCGATGTAATCGACGCCGATCGGAACTATACATAATACTGAAACTATGTTCCGAAGCGATGCTGCGCTACGTTGTATAAAATATAATATGGACAACGACGCAGGATCACACTCATGAGGCCTATTAGCTGGTCATACTGCATGGTATCGCGCTTGTGCGCTAAAATAATACATCGAAACGAAACAAATAAATCGAATCGAAAAAAAAGAATTGATCTCGATACTCCAACACGTAACCCACTAATGGGGCCTCATCCTAAACGGTTCATCGCGCCCCATTGTATTTTCCCCATACCACCTGATCAAAGCGAAAATCTATCAGATTGTTGTCATTGCCTCAACCAAATGCAAACCCGACCCCAATAGGAAGCATTACTCAAATCCTTGGCATGATTACCATTCGTTCAAAAACATGCCGAAGCCGTCAAAAAATCTCCGCGATCCTCCCCGAGATCCGCCCCGTGAGGAATCTTGTATAGAGGCACAACGATAAAGGAATACCTCACATAATACACCTTTGCAAGGAATAAAATCTATTCGCAACGTTAGATCTATGTAGTGATGGGACTGGGATGATTGAAGAACTCGAGTGGCATTGGCAAAATTTACTAACAAAATGTAAATTCCTGTCGGAAGATAAGTACCGAAGCTACTGACTACGGAATCAAGTCAATGTATGAAATTCTGAACACATTTATTGAAATCTATACTATTTATAAAGGGATCTCAAGACATCAAGGTAAACCGAAAAAACGAAACATTTGCGCGATGTAATCGACTCCTAGCACCATCTATAATACTGGTCTAAGTTAAGCTCTGAAATGAAGTGATGAAAAAAATTTTTTTCCCAAGGAAATAGAAATATGCATAAAATTACCTGATTCATGCATTTTGTGTGGAAAGGCAGGCTAGAGAACAGAGTAAGGCGTCTAAAAAAGCACCTTGTATGGACTGATCTATTACTACATAATAATTAAATGTACTATTTTTAACTAAACGTATCTAAACCAATGCTATGGAAAGCTATGGAAAGGGCTATGCTCGGAGTATCTTTGAAGGACCGCATCAGAAATAATGTAATCCGACAGAGAACCAAAGTCACCGACATAGCCCACCGAATTAGCAAACTGAAGTGGCAGTGGGCTGGTCACATTAGCCGCAGAACTGACATCCGTTTGAGCCATAAAGTCCTTGAGTGGAGACCGCGACTCGGTAAACGTAGTGTTGGACGCCCTGCGACAAGATGGGATGACGACATTCGAAGGCTGGCTGGAGTGAGCTGGATGAGAGTGGCCGAAAATCGGGAGCGGTGGCGTGCATTGAGGGAGACCTATGTCCAGCAGTGAACGAGCGTGGGTTGCTAATGATGATGATGATCTAAACCAAGATCTACCGAACCGAACACACACACAAAACCGACGTAAAGTAGCGCCTGCTTCGTCGAGTGAGTGAGAAAAGGGGGTTAAAGGTTAGCAGCGTGTGACTCTACTGCTGTTGCAGATGTCTACATATAGGCGGCAGAAATCGCTTACCATCGGATCATCCGCTCGTCTGCTACACCATATAAAAAATATCTAAAGCATTTAGAATCGCATCACTATTCTATCGCATAAGTAGGGTCTGATTTTTACTGGTGGAAAAAGTTCATAGGGACCCTCTGGATTCCTTGGGCCATTTGACACGCTATTTTACGAGCAAGTTTCAATAAAAGAGAATTCATGGGTTTTGTATTGTTGTATAAAAGGCTTCGGGTGTTGATTGAATGTGTTAGAGTTTGTTTAGGTCATGTTACACACACACATGTCATGTCACATTTTATCACAATGTGTGAGAACGCTCGTTACGTATTCAAATTATGTTTTTGTGTCTGCGTTTTATTTCTCAGCGTATACATGAATATTAAAATAATCAATACGAAATGAAGCAGAGTACCTTTCTATTGTATTTTCGTATCTATAAAATATAAAAGGAGCAAGGTTATAGCGTAATGGTGTCCTAGAATCGGCAGACAAAGTCCAAAGGACTTACATGGATCCGAGCAGTTCACGAAAGGCCTTCATCATAGAAATGGAGACCTGTTCATCGCTACTATGATGGGATTAGGCTTAATCACCACGCTTGCCTAAAGCGGATTGGTGATGATCACAAACCTAAGCTAAGTTCGAAAAATCGAAACATAACTTTTACTTAAATCACTAGACCAACGCACGGGCGCGCGTCAGAACGGACCGAAGACCGCTGAAGAGAATTTAAGTGCATTAACTAATTTTATAGACTTTGAACTGACTATCAAACTTAAAATTTTTGTCAGCAAAGTTGTTTATTCAGCTACTCATACATGTAATTCTGTAATATTACTACACTAATTTAGTTTTTCAATCTAAATTGCATAGTTGAATGCTAATTTAAATTTTGCATCGTTGCAGTGTTCGGTGTACCGGCAAATAGTTATTCGCAAACTGACATTTAATGTTGCAGTGTTTTAAGACTAAATTAGTATTGATGTAGGTTTCTCAAAATTACGAAAAATATTTTTTGTGATAGGTGACAGACGAGCAGACGGGTCACCTATTGGTCGACACCTGCAACACTAGTAGTCACAAGTGCGCAAACCTTTAACCCTTTTTCCCCCCATTTGGGCCTCCAGTACCCTCACTCACTCGACAAAACACAGCGCAGGCGCTGCTTCACGCCGGTTTTCTGTGGGGCCCGTGCTATCACTCCCGTCGAGCCGGCCCACACATGCCGAAGCGTGGCTCTCCGATGGTTTTAAAAATAAGTCTTTCGTTGTCCCAAACATACTGCATGGGGAAAGCCATAATACATTTTCCCATTTTTTCGCAATTATCATGTATTGGCACCATACCTAATATGAAATACAAATTGTAGTAAATTCAACTTCGTACTTCGTTCGCTTGATATAAGTGATAACGCTTGTTATGGTAAAACAGCTTTAATAAAGCCAGCAACAAAAAACGAAGAAGGGCCTCAGAATCCAAAGCTTCATTTCTTCCAACATCAAATGCCTTTTGTTGTCTTACATTCTTTATGCAAATCAGTCAGATGTCTCATTTAGTTTTTTTCTTAACTTTTCATAAAGCCGTGATTTTATCCTTGACATTGAGACAAAGCGGGGATTTTTTTGTTGAAAAACCAAGGAAACATGGGAATGGGGAAGTGAAAGATAGGTAGGGGGGAAGTGGGGGGAGTAATCATCCAATTTGGAGCAGTTACACCTTTTGCCGACGAATGAAAATGTCGTAAACAGATTTGAGTGGTGTTTCAGGCTTTTGTCACGGTTTTTTGTAAAATGTTTAAATGCGAGGTTATCTTGGTTAAGGGGTTACTATCTTCTTTTTATTAGATTTTATGTGTGTATTATAGGTAAATATGTATTTACCTAAAGTTAGGTGCTTATCTTTTTTTTATGAGGACAGTCAAGATAACCTGACTCTGCCTGATGGTAAGCGACCGTGAGATCCAAATATGAGGTGACAGGCACAAAAGAACCCGACTGCTCCAAAGAACACATTCCGATCTGGAATATGTTTAATTAGATCGGACATTATTCTTCGGAGTCCACGAAAATCTTATAGTCAAGGGTAAATTTATCGCTCTTATTCCAGACAACCATTGGATTAAAGAATACGTAACAAAAGAGAGCTCGCTTTAGAAATCCTTACATTTTTTAAGGTAAGGTAAAAATATGCGCATCTGTTACGATACGGTATTATATTTTTACCAGTACCCTCTTCTTAGATCAAGTGAAACTCTAAAGTATGATTTATAAGTAGTTCCAACTTTTACAATTTCAAGAGCGAGTGCACTCAAGTCAAACTCGAACTTTTAAACAACAAACAACTTAAGGAGGTACTTGGTTAAACATGGTATAAAAATATAGCAAGTAGCAGGATAAAGAACGTTTCGATAAAAACGGTTTCTTTAATTCTCAATCAATCAGATCATTTACTGCCTCATACAATGTATTAGATACGTTGGGTAGATGTTAGCACCAATTCAAAAGTACAAACGTAACCTACTTATCTAAAATAGATCTATCGTTGACTAAACATTAAATTTTAATCAATGTAAAAAAAAATCTCAGTTAAATAATGCTCTTCATAGACTTGGAAAATCTTATACTTTTAAGCTCCAACGTCAAAGCGACGGGGTGCTATAATTTTAAAGTGTCTGTCTGTGTATGTGTCTCTCTCTGTGGCATCGTACCTAGCTCCCGACGGATGACCCAATTTGAATTTTGTTTTTTTTTTTTTGTTTAAATGTTGAAATAATTGGAATCTTTGAAATAATCGTACTTAAGTACTTCTGTCGTTTGATGACCAGTTCAAGATGGCCACCGCCACAAAATGATGCCTGATATTATGACCTAATTTCGTTAATATAGGCAAATCTTTTACATTTCTGTAGTATGTATCCTGAACCACCATGCCTCTAGAACATAAAACACGCCATACTCATTTAATTTTCCGTCGAAACAGAGTAATGAGTGAGAGGGGCGATTTAATAAGACTGACGAGATTCCCCTGTGATTTTATTGCTCGCTCCTTGGAGTAAATCGCTCGTTTAGACGTAACGACCGACATTTGCAGATCTCTTCATAGGCGGGCCTAATTTTATTTCAGTTTTGTAGGGACAGTTTGCGTCTGGATTTTTTGGACAGTTTATTTGGGTAGATATTTTTTTTTTGCTTATTCCACCTGCAAATTTTCACCATTGTATATCACACCAGAAATTCCGTCCATATCTATTGGATGTATTTCATTTTATTACATTATATGTTTCCAACAGAAAAATGAAAAATGATAACCAATACTATTTATAAAGAGATAACTTCTATCTATAGACAACGACAAGGCTTATAGGTAAACCGAAAACACGAAACGCTTGCGCGATGTAATTGGACACAGCGCCATCTATTGGCTCATTTCTGAATTACGGTCCCGAAGCGAAGTGAGGGCGGGCCACTAGTATATTACTCATATTAACTCTATCCTTAAAGCAGATAAATAGATATATACATATATGTAGTGTAGAATAGACATTGGACTGTAATTTTCGCTGTTGATGCCAAAAAAGAACTGGTAGTCGGCAAATAATAATTGTATCTACAAAACACTGCACCTCTTACACAATTTTTTTTAATACTTGTGAATTTTTCACATAAATACTCCCCTCGTCGATACTACGCCTTTGACATTGCCCACCGATGGTACTGAGGTATTTTTTTAATCAAATGTTTATTTCTGAGTTTGGTGGTATAAGGCCTGTGATTTGATATATAGGGGCCACAGTGGGTTTCCATTTACTAAGTATATTTCTGCATATACATAAATGTAACTTAATAAAAATAAAATTGAGACTCAAAAACACGAGCGAAGCTGTTCTGCTATTGAATGGTAAATAAAATTATTACGCTAAAGTTTACTTGCAAAATATCAAAATTCAGTTCATGAAACGAATTGAAAATTGTTCACCAGATTGACGAGTTGCACACGCAATTGAAATGAATGTCACGATCGTATCAGTAACAGAGGTATCAGCGTCACGGTAGCATTAATATTTTAAATTTAAAGTATTGAAACATACGGGCGTTTTATCGGAAAAGATAGACGTGAAAATCCGAACAATGTGATAGAAAAATATTTTAATTTTCAATATAGGCAAATAGTTTGCCTATATTTAAAATCATTTTTCTAGTTCTAGTTAGTCCATTGAATACTTTAAATTTTTGTCGTTTTCATCCTGAATCCTTAACGAAGAATAACAAAGCAAAAAATAATATTCAGCAGGAAAATAGGTAATGTATGGAACAACTGATTTTTATTTTGCCTCGCATGCCAAGAAATGTATAAGTACATACATACTGTCGTCATGTCAACATATTACTTATATACGGTCAAAAAATATTATTACACCCGCAGTAGGTGAAAAGGGTCTAAAATTTATTGTATAAGTAATACTAAACATTGAACTACAAGTTTATGATAGTCGATGCTGGCACTAACTAACTAACTAGGTTGGCGCACCGACCCATAGTGAGTCTTGGCCTCCGATAATAAGAGCCTCCATCTTGGTCGATCCTGTGCCACCTCCTGTCATCTGCCGAGAGTCCGCGCAAGTCTTTTTCGACCTCATCCTTCCTTGATTTGATGCTGGCACTGAAGACAAAAAATAAAGGATAAAAATAAATCTACAAGAATGACTAACATGTCTTAGTGATGTTGTTTTCAGGAGCTCAGCTGCTACCATTTACAAAACCTTTTATGCAGGTAAAGAAAATACTTCTCTTTGGAAGATAAAATTAGATAAAAGAGCTTGAGACTCTTTGAAACCGGTAAGGTTGCAAATGACTTTTACATGTAAGGTTTTATGCTTTTCTCATATACGTAAATTACGTTCGTAGGTTTACAAATTATTACAATAAAGTATTCAATTTGCAAATAAGTTCAAATTTAATAGTAGTACTTAGATAGTAGCAGGAATAGCCTCGAACAGAGAAATCAAAGTCATCGTTACTATGATGGGATCAGGCTTCATCACCACGCTTGCCCGAAAACTCGAAACATACTTTTGCTAAATCCGAAAATTGAACCCGGGACGGATGTTCAAATGTATGTAGGTAACAATATTTTTCTCAGTATTTTTCATATTTAGCAGTTACTTCATCGTATTTAGAAATAAGTAGAAATCAATTTAAATGTTCATCGACTAATTTCAACAAGCTATATGAAAAAATCATTACTAAAACGTATCCCTAATAAATTACCACCACCCACGCAGCTAACCGTCGAAGAAGTAAAATTAAAATGCTCTCAAAAACTCATTCGTAACTTTTACTTACTCGTAAAAAAGTTTAGGAGAAAACTCCTAACTTACTCCGGGGCAATCTGCAGTAAACCCTCTAGTTCTTTACACGGGTCATTTAAGACCCATACACTTTATTCAGGGTCAAAAATAGTGATGCAAAAGTACAGTAAAACCTCGAACTATACTTACGCTGTTGTTTTTTTTTTTCGTTTAAACGTGTTCTACGTTTAAACGAAAAAAAAAAACAATACCCTTATAACAGTTATCTTGCTTAAAACCTTTAACATGTTAAATCCACAAAAGCGGTAAAAAAACAGCAGTTCCATACATTACTGTTATTTTTTTTTATATATTATAGGAAGGCAAACGAGCAAGCGGTTCACCTGATGGTAAGTGATCACCACCGCCCATGGACATCAGCTACACCAGAAGGAGTGCGGATGCGTTGCCGGCCTTTAGGAAGGTATAGGCTCGTTTCTGAAGATTTGAATGTCGTACCGGTTCAGAAATACCGCTGCGGGAAGTTGATTCTACAATGAGGAGGTGCGTGGCAGAAAGTGTCGAGTAAAGCGCACGGTAGTGGACCGCCATCCATCCAGGTGGTAAGGATGGAATCCGAGTTTATGGCGTGTAGTGCGTTATTACTGTTAGGTGGGTATTATATTTTGTATGGAACAGCTGATTTAATCTTTCATTTATTGCCGAACTTTCTTTCTATATGGCTTTATTATTGATACTTTTGATAGAAAAGGGTTTTTGCGTTAAAAAACGATAAAAAATACTGGTGTATAAGTAATAGGGTAAGACGAATTCTCATAAGTCGGGATTTCCCTTTTCGATTGTACAGAGCCTAGGTGTACATTTTCTTTCCCAGAACTTGTAATTTTCAGCTCTTGATTGTGCAAATCTAGCTTTTTATGATGAAATACGCACTTTGCACGTCATATAACAATGCAACAAACATAAAAATTAGGTACCTATTTAACAAATAAAAATTCTGTATAAGTATTTATTTATATCGATATCCTTACACACCTTACATCCCTTTTTCACAGAGACGTCATGTTCCTCTACGTGCCGAATAAAATTTGAGATTAAATCTTTCCACTTTAGGAAGGTCCGATCTTGTGAGGTGTGTCGTTTGTTCAATGTACCTTCGAATTGATTCCGGACCTCTTTGTAGTTTTACGAAAGGAGTGATTCGGCTGATTGAAACTATAACTTTGTCCAAAGAAACTGCGACTATGTAATCGAAAAGTCTGTTATGGTCCATGGAAAAGACGACAGTACGGTTGGCATAAGTAATATTATTAATAAATTATATAATTATAATTTATACGGTGTGGTGTTCAATTTCAAGACAGGCAATTCACGAGATCTCAAAATTGAGGTCGAATTTAGAGATTTCATACATTGTTATATCCATACAACTTCCTTATTCGACTTCAATGTTGAGAGCTCGAAAATTGCCCCCAGAAATTGAAAAAAAAAATCAAAATCTATAAAATATGCTTTTGAGCGCCGGTTGAGACGCAAAGGTCGCGGGGTCGATTCCCGCACCAACACAAATGTTTGCTGAAACAGATATTTGTGTTGGGTCTGGGTGTATGTGGTTCCTTCATTAGTTTCTAGTTTCCATAGTACAAGGGAAAACCTTAGTTTGGGACCAGGACAATGTATGTGATGTTGTCTCAATTTATTTATTTATGCTTAGATAACTCAAATCACAAAAAAATACCAAATTCTTGATATAAAAATATGTTACTCTTTCTTATTTGTCCTCCCGTCAGCAGGGCCGCTTTTTCTTACAATAAATCTCAGCTAACCTTCTTATTAATCTGCGGCTAAGGTACCAAAAAGTTTATTGCTCATAATAACTCCGCCGGACGTCTAAGGCAGTATTGTAATAGAGGTGAGAGGGCTGGACAAATTCTAAACATTTGTCAAGTGGCCTACTGTTGTGGGCAGACGTTCATTAATTTGGGACCTCCATTTATCTTGCGATTCCGAAGGAAACAATGAAAAGGAGCGATAAAAAAGCTGTTAATACAAATAGGGATGGCGAAAGAGGCCGAGTTGTTGTTTAAATGGAGTTTACTAGTTAAGTGTTTAAAAGAATTATAGCAGTTCTGAAGTACAATCGTAACTATGGAACGTTTTACAAGTTTTGAATACCAAAGATTTTTTTACTTTCTACTAATGAACCAAAATACACAAAATCGTGGTGATTAAGCGTAATCCCATCAAAGTAGCGATGACTTGATTTCTATTTTGGAGGCCTTTGCCCTGCAGTAGGAGAGTAGGTACGTACAGCCACACATCAAAGTATACAAAACTGTCAAATTTCTTCAATCGACTCTCATCTTACTGTCAAACAAATTAGGTTGAATATCAATTGAGGAAATTTGACAGCTTGTGGTAACCTGATGTGTGGCTGTCTGTACATAGACTGATACTTTACTTAACTAATGAACAAAGGTTTTAAGGCTGTTGTTTCCACTTTTTGATAAGTATAATAAGAAAGTGTAATGTTTAGTTTCGACTGCAATTCAAATTGTTCCTCTTTCTCTTTTTTACAATAAAATGCAGTCAATGTAATTTACAAGGTTTAAAATGTATTTTGTTTCGACCCTCTGTTATGCTCTAAGCTGAGTATTAAAAAGCAATCCAAAAAAACCCGTTAACAAATGGAGATTAGGCAATCTTTTAAAAGGAAAGAACGATCAGTAATTGATTTGATTGGATGCTCCAGTTAACGGAAACATTAAAGTTAGATTCTAGGCTTCATCACGTCCAAAACATTTAATGAAAACAAAGACTTAATTATACAGTCAATGATTATTTGATAAATAAGTGCATACTGAATGTATGAGAGTAAAGTTAGCTTTTAACGCACTGACACATTTTTTTGTTGATGAAACAGATATTTCTTGGGTTTGTGGATCCTTCGTTGTTTCTGCTTTCTATAGCACAAGGGAAAACTTTAGTTTGTGAGCTGGATCATAATAGGTATATGTGATAAGTTGATTTAAATTTTTTATTGTTTTGTTAATTTAGAATACAATTGAACAAAATATCAGAAGCAAACTACCGCACTAAACAGTCGGATATTTTATTTGACGTAGGTCCTTCGTTTTGGCAACTCTTAAGTATCTATATTATACTATACTCAATACTCAATCGTTTATTGCAACACCATAAGTGACTACTTAGCTGCTTGATGCCTTCCACGTTACAAAGAATAGACATCGATAAAGGAACATCATAGGGACAAATGGAGCTCCCACGGGAGAAATAACGACCCACAGTAATGAGGAATACGACGAGAGGAGGAAGTGCCTCCTACCATGGCCACCGGAATAATATCTTCGACACGTAGGTACCAACTGCTATTAACTTTCTTTTTACGTTAGTTGTCACTGAGGTAATCCCATCGCACTTCATTATAAAATTAAAAAGACGAAAAGGTGATATTCGTACTCATTACGACAGTTTATTAACTTTCATAGGATTAAGATAAAACTTTTTTGAGGTTTCATCAACTCAAACTCCAACTGAGCTCATTAAAGTTGTACTTACATATCCGCTAAAAAGCATAAAAAAATATATACCGTCTATCAACCATTTTGAACATTATTACCTCTATGATTTTTCGAAATACGTCGAAAAATTTTTCGACTCCCTAACTAAACGACCAAATCACGTGACCGACTATGTATGATAATCGACTTTTTGCCATTTTCCAAAAGTCATAGAACAAAAGTTGTAAGAACGCGTAGTTAAAGGGATGTAAATGTTTACAGATACACCTGTATAAGAGCTAAAAAACTTTCAAAAACATCACCTTCTAAACTAAATGACAAGGTTTCGTGTGATAGTTATTACACTGTATATTTACATAATATTTTCTTCCACTATTCCATAACATGGCAAATGACGAACGCAATTTAAATCCCCTGTTAGTTTTCGCCGCGTCATTTCCCTTTTGTCGGGTCGTATCTGACCCACACACGATCTCACTCGGGTTATATTGAATGATGTCTGAGTGACGTGACGTCATTAATTTGGCTTTGAATTTCTTTGCGCGTTGACCTACGACAGATTCTGCGAAGAAATGGAAAATTTACGACGCTCCGCGGCAAAAATATTGATAAACACGTCACAACTTACCATCAGTCTTCGCGGTTTTTGGCAACGTTAGTCGCTCATTGGACACAACCCAGAAAGTAGGATCTAGCAGACAGTTATACTCATTAATATTTAATACATAGGTACATAATGTTAGATCGTTTCACTCCCCACATGTTCCCTACAGGGTGTATCTGTGAACATTTACATCCCTTTAACCATGTGTTTTACCAACCATTCTGAACAACATTTTTTCTATGACTTTTGGAAATTTGCACAAATAAATGTCAACTTTTCATACAAAGTTGGTCACGTAACTTGTTCATTTTGCATGGGAAGTCGAAAAAATGTTTGACGAATAAATTATAATAAACAAATATAGATAGTGGACGAGTCATCTATCTAGGACCATCATTGTAACCAAAAGTCTAACTTTGTAAGTTCAACTCTCAGAATCCATAAACGAATTGAACTCGGCTGGAAAGCATTCGCAATATATTTTCCAGCCCTTATGCCCCTGAGTTTCAAAATGATATTGCCAGTGATATAACATATGGAACCAAATAGTGGCCGCTTGCAATGGGCCGTTTAAGAAGGCTCAAAATGCTCCCCAAGATGGTTATAATCGGAAATATCAGACTAGAGAACAATAATAATTAAATTGAATAAAACACTTAATAAATGCTAAGCAATGCATCAGTATATAACGAGTTGTCGCAAACATTATTAAACAAGTTAGGTAATTCACGGATTGCAATTAAAAAATCTCTTTCCTTCTACAAATTGCTCTTAAGAGAACTCTTCTGTTTTACGATGCCGACAGAAATTTATGTCGACTAAAAAATCACATCTATTTCCATTAAAAATCCCTCTGTGACGGTAGTTTGCTGAAAAAGTAATTTCCCGTAAATGGAGTCAGAGGGGTCTCAGGTTAATGGCAGATCGGTTCGAATCGAATCACGAGAATGTTTGACGAAACGCTCCGATGTCGTTACAGACGTGGGCACCGTAGTTAAAAGGGTACACATCACATACGCACGAAAAGTCGTACGAATTTAGTTTTATCTAGAAATTCACAAGAAAAATAAAATAAATATAGAAAAATAAAAATGTCATATATCAAATTTATAAACTAATTGGTAAACATGTTATGATAGGCTTTGTACAATACCATAGTTTAAAAAAAAAACGAGTGTTTTGCAATTTTTTTTTTAATGTTGCAGTCATAGTACTGGCAAAAAAAATGTTTGCCTTTGATTTTGTCTTGAACATTAGAAACAACAGATTTAAATTTAAAAAAAAAAAGAAAAGGTTGCATTGGTCCGGAAATACTGCTGACGAAAATGATTCATTTAATAGTTTTGTCGAAGAAATAAGATTTCAAGAGATTTTACCGTAAACAACAGCTTAAGCAAAAAAGATAAGCAAAAATACTTTAGTCCTACGAAAATTTCTTTTTATTTTTCGGGAAAGAAGGAAAACAAAAATCATGAATGTTTCGCCCTTACGTTTCAACGTAAACTATTGGAAAAGTCACCATACAACATGAGCGATCCCATTTCGTATATTGAGAAACTAAATCGAAACAAGACCCGTTCCGGGTAGTGTGGTCCGTATGCAAGACCAGAACTTTGCCATTCGTATATTTTTGTAATTTTGACTCCAAAAAATGATTGTTTTTTTTATGAGATAAGTAGCAGACGAGCAGGCGGATCACCTGATGGTAAGCAATTACCGCCGCCCATGGACACATGCAACACCAGTGGAGTCACAAGCGCGCTGCTAACCTTTTATCCCCTTCCCCCCCGATGGGCCTCCGGTACCCTCACTCACTCGGCGAAACACAGCACAGGAGCTGCTTCACGCCGGTTTTCTGTGTGTTACATTTTAGTACCTTTTGTGACGACTTACACTTTCTGTGTAAGTACAAATTATTAGGCACTTAGCTATCATTGATCGTACACATCGCCTCCCAAAAAGAAGGGCAAATATCCTTTGAGGCTATAGACCCATAAACAACCGGTAGTACTTGACAATTTTAAATGCGAATCAGAAGAGGTCGGAAAGGACTTATTTATTTATCCGACTGATTACTATTTAAACTACTACTGCTTTCATATTTGTAAATCTATTTCATTTTAGACTCTTTGGACTTTGTTATGTTTTTCTGGACGATAAATATTGTTTTATACTCTTTTTGTTCAAACATGTTAAAAAATCGTAAGACTAAAAAGCCTTTTAAAGGCAAAAATTATTAGAGTTATATTTTGTTTCCTGTTCTGAACCTTTAGGCGTTAACTGAAAAATGTAAGATTTAACGCAGTGGATGAAGTTATAGTAATAATGTTTGATGGATATCGTTTTTTTATCAAATCGCTTTAAAATTGAAATGTTATAAATATTGTGCTAGTTATATGAAGTATTTTGTAACGATATAACTGCTGCGGGAGCTACATTAAATCATTAGATTTTTTTTATGTGGTAGGTAGCAGACGAGCAGGCGGATCACCTGATGGTATAAAGCAATTGTCGCCGCTCATGGATACTTGCAACACCAGTGAAGTTACAAGTGCGCTGCCAACCTTTTATCCCCTTCCCTCCCCCCCGGGTGGGCCTCCGGTACCCTCACTCACTCAGCGAAACACAGCACAGGGGTTGCTTCACACTGGTTTAAACAAGACCAAAACTGCAAGACCAGCATCGACTATGCACAACACTTCCCTCGTACCTTTCGTCGCGATCGCCCTTTAAACCAGGGCCAATCCTAACTGAATTGTAAAGAATTGGATAAAAAGTAAGATTAGATCTTTTCATTTGAAGAAAGGTCCGAATATTGGCCCTCGGAGGCCGTTACACGGACAAACAAGATTGAGTTGCGAAAGTCGAAGACGGTTACGCGAGACCGTTCTGCTAAATAACTTGGCTTCTAAATAGCTCTGACTTGTTGGTGCGGATTTATGATGTTTTAAATCTACTCAAAGTGAAGAGAGAGCAGATAAATAAATAGAGGTAAGTACCACCAGCAGATAGATATACCTGAGCCACAAAATTTGTGCCTGAGCGGGCAAGGTGTCCAAGAAATTCGATCGTCACAAAAATATTGACGTCAAGTAGTCATTTTCACATGGACGTTCAATTCGTCAAATATCTAACTTAAGGGTTCCGATCCCCACACTGGAAAAAGATTCGTGTGATGCATACTTGCGTTTGTTCAGTATCTGGATGTTAATTTGTAATCCTCTGTTGTCTGATATCTGTAACACAAGTGCTTAATTTACTTAGTACGGAGTTAGGTATGAAATGACGTGAAAATTAAAAAAGCACCAAAAGATGATGCTAGAAGTTAATTACATCGCGCAAGTGTTTCGCTTTCTCAGTTTACCGGTGACTACGCAATTAATCTCTTTGTGAATAAAATAGTATAGAAGATAGATCGATTTGAATGTATCAATGAAGTGGTGGATAATGGTGATAAAGATTGATAGATGATACGCTGAACTACCAATCATAAAACATTATAATGTTCAGTTTACTGGTCCATCCACTAAACAACAGCTAAAATTAAACAGGGTGTGTAAATTTTTATTAGTGTTGGAGTTGAAATCTTGGAACATAAATTATGAAACACGCGATATAATGTAGCAAACCAGGGTAATATATGGTAGCATGCTAAATCATACGTGTTAATAACTCACGCTGTAGATAAAATACTTAAAAGGTAATTTATAACATTTTATTACCAGAAGTAAGTACTTATACGGAAGTTATTTAAAAACTTCAAGTAATTTTTTTTTATTTTTGTTCTGGAAATTCTTTGCAATTTATTCTTATGTAAAAATTGCACTTAAACATCACGTACAATGGACCGAAAGAGAGTCTAAGTGCAGAAAATGGAGTCCACTTTACATTACAATACAATGCACTTTAAAAACATCGATGGGTTTAGATGGGACTCGAATCCACAACGTACCGGGTAGCCACGCTAAGGACTATAAGAATTTCCAACGTAGATCTGGAAGATAGAGGTTTATTATTTTAGCCAATAGACGTCCACTGCTGGACATAGGCCTCCCCCAAAGTTCTCTACACAGATCGGTCATGTGTCACCCGCATCCAAGGGAATCCCGCGACCTTCACTAGATCGTCGGTCCACCTGGAGGCCGCGTGCAGGAGGCCTGCCACGGCTGCGGCCTCCTGCATGCGGCCTCCACTTAAGGACCTTTCCATCCCGACGGCCGTCTGTTCTCCTCGCAATGTGCCTACCTAACCAGAGGACTAGGCAGGGCACAGATAGGGTAGGTAACCTCTCTACGGGGAGATGTCGTGGTGCGAGGGCTTCGCGCTATTTGCCTCACGACTTTCTCCCGCGATGGATGATGAGGGAGAGTCCCAAGGGTTTTAGTCGGTAAACCATCCGCCGTTATGCGGGGGGGAGTAGCGACGGGTATGCGTAACGCATTTCCCTTAGATAAACAAAAAAAAAAGGTAACCTCTCTAGGTTAGTGCTAAATATTTCTAGAACGTCTCATTTGGTAAGCACCCGTTCTTAACCATCGAACTACCATCGCTCACCTGTCATAACCAAGTCTCCACCAAAACACTTACTCCAGAACAGCTTTCGTAATACAGCCAGGAGATTAATGAGTCTGATTAGTTAGCCATCGCATTATAGGTTGCCTGTTTAGCGTTGCCTCACGATATACAGGGCTGCAAATTTCAATATTGGAACTAATCAATCAAGCCGTGAAAATGAGCGGGCGTCGGTCCCATTTATCAAACACCCTGTAGATGAAACTTGAGCGCAGACATGCGTCTGAGGTTGAGACATGAGATGAGATGACAGATGTCCCTTTCCTTGTCTCTTCCTGTTTTTAACCACTGACTAATAACAAAATTATCCGAACATCAGTTAGCATCATAGCTTCTAAACGGATACCCCCTTAGTATAGTCGAGTTCAAAAATAAGTAAGACCTTGTCACAATACATATTTATAAGAAAGTGGAAGTTGTTTTCTTATACATATTTACTGTAACAAGGTCCTAAAGTGTACCTATACATATTTTTGAACTCGACTGTACAATACGTGATCTAAAGGTAGACTTGGCTTAAAACTGATGCTGTCACTTTCATTTGTGACTTTTATAAAAGTGACAACATCATTTTCAAACTATGCCTAACTTTAGTCTCAGTTTTTTAAGGGGATAAACTTTTTTAAATGCTCAAGAAAGTCATGAAAACGGATTATTGGGGAACTTATGAAGTTCCCATATTTTATAAGCAATGGGATTCCATATCTTATTACATAAGCGACAGTGGCGATTTTTTTTATTTATTAACGATCAAAAATGGTGTAAGCTCAATTTAATGCGTTTTTTGTTTCTTTTTTTAATCATATTTTTTAATGTTTTATAATCACCCGTAACTTCTTACTGAATATTTAGTTCGATTTGGATTTTTTTTTATTTGGGGTAAACCCTAAGGGTTATTAAAATAGGAGATAACCCTGATTGAACTGTTTTGGTAAGTTGGTTTAGTTTAAAGTAACTTAAATATTTCCCTAAAATATTTTTATAACCTTGAAAAGGTGGCCTGACAAAGTGTAAAGCGACATATTCAAACATATACGCTATAACAAACAAATATACTTAACTTAATGGAACACTAAGTAGAAAGTTACTCATGAACATGGCCGCGACAAGGTTTTAAATGGAAACTTACTTGGCCTGTTTGTTTCTTATTTCTTTCCTGGGAGTTGGCCAGCGAAAAGTGTCTCGTAGTAACTACAAGTATTGCAAGGTGCCCCGATTTCCGAGGCATGTCCCAAATTTCAACCTCAACACAAAAAAATCGTTATCGGGTCTATTATTTCATGATACGCATAGCATAAAAATGTTACCAAACTTTCGATCGTTATATGAGCATTTCTACGAAAGGCATTTATTTTTCTCAATTCGGTGCCTGATTTGAAATTTGATTTTATAAGTAGTTTAAATAGCAGAAAATAAAGATGATTCCATCCAATATCTAAAAAAAAGATTGGCACCATAATTTGTTTAGTGGTTAATGAGAAAAGTTAAGAACCGAATTGAGAAAATGGATCACCGAATTGAGTCATCGCCCAGCGATTTTAGAATTCATGACAATTTATAGTTATACTAGCTGTAACCCGCCACTCCATCCACGTGGAATAGTACTGTGACAATAAGGTGGTGGTATCGGTTTGAAATATCCTTTATTGCTTTTCTGAAATTAATTGGTTAGTTCACTCTTTAACTAAGACACTCTGGGAGGATATTCCCTCCAAGTCCCTACTATAACGTGAGGTCTGGACCCTCCTTACTCTACTCCTCGCGATATCATACCTCAAATCCGAATGCGCTCCCGAGAGCGTGTCTGTTTATTTTTCAATGCATGATAGATTCCCATTATAAAATCAGCCATAAACGGCGGCCAGTACCAAAGGAGTTTACCATCGTTACAGTACCTTTGGGTAGCATTTTTATTGTTTAATAATTTATACCCCCTACGACCCCTCTTTTCGCAATAAAAAGTAGCCTATGTTCTTGCTCAGGGTCTAGACCATCTGTATATCAAATTTCATTTAAATCCGTTCAGTTGTTTTGGCGTGAAAGGGTAACAGACAGACAAACAGAGTTACTTTCGCATTTATAATATTAGTTTGGATAGAAAAGAAAAGTATTGTACGTATATATTTGTAATTCCACTGTAGGTTCTGACATCTGTAACACAGGAGCTTGAGCTACCTATCTCAGAGTCAGACCAATGTATGTGATGTAGTGAAATATTATATTTCATTTGAGAAGCGAGGTATTATGATTATGATGCATATGTCTTTGGTGATTTTCTAGTATTTTAACCAGTGTCACTCACCGCACGTCTACCTACCCCTCCACCGTACACCATGATTAATGCGGCCAACGCGACGGGCCCGTGTAAATCAATCCGTGACGTCATACCGACATCTGCGCCCAAACTTGCCCAACATTAATTTTAGCTAGAGTTTACTCCTTAATAGAATAGTGGAGAGACAGGAGACAAGCAGGACATATCAAAGTGGCTGAATAATTAAAAGCAAAGTAACGTAAAAGCATCAACCTGTACATATACTTGTCCCACTGCAGGGCAAAAGCCTCCATCATAGAAATCAAGTCATCGCTACTATGATGGGATTAGGCTTAATCACCACGGTTGCCTAATGCGGATTGGTGATCACTGATCACAAACCCGAGCTGTGTTCGAATATTTCTAAACATACTTTTGCTTGACCCGGGAATCAAACCCATGACACCGAGATTAAGACCTGGTACTTAATCCACTAGACCAACGGGGCGTTGTAAAACCAATGTAATACACTTAAAAAATCTTCGCGCTCTCAGGAGTGTACCGTACCTACTTATCACCTCACCTGCAACACTAGTAGAATCACAAGTGCGCTGCCAACTTTTAACCCTCTTTCCCCCCAACTGGGCCACCGGCACCCTCACTCGCTCAACGAAACAGCGCAGGCTCTTCTTCATATCGGTAATACGAAGTATATCGGTGACTACTTCAACGGATTCCCTCACTTGTCAATCGATATCGTATAGAAATCCACCTATTACGGCCTTGGTATTGCCAAATTAATAGTAGGCAGCTAAATGGTGCGTTGTTATGCCCGCCAACTAAATCGAAATTATTTAGTTTTTACAGACAATCGCTCGCTACTGTTCGTTTGATTGATTGGAGCTATAAAATAACGTTTGAACGTATGAGCCATAATAGCTTATTGAATAAAAACTCGTCACACGCGTTAGATTTCCCATTCAGTCATAAATCATCAGCAGCTTTATGGAATTTACGTCCCAATCTTGCCACGGAAACTTAGTACTTTACTCTAGGTTTTTAAAATCTAGGCGATAAATGTCCTAGTTGGTGTACATTTGTGGTACTAGAGAGAGATACTTGGTGAGTAATATTGCGCGATATCGTTTTAAGACGACGGGTATTACGGCACACGAGGACCGTTAATAAATTGATTTAAATTATTAAAGCTAGCATAATAAGTAACCTGTCACGTGTGAGCCAGGGTCAGAATGTACCAACGAACTAAAAACGAGCCAAAACTCTTAGGAAGAAGATTAATGGGTTAACATTTGACTCAATTTCCGCGTAAGGTTAACAATGATCTCGAAGTCGGATCCGATTTATCGAAGTGAAAGGTCAGGCGTATTTATTTTCAAATAAATCAAGATTCTAACGTTCCAATGAAATGTTAATAGCAAAAAAAAGAAAAGAAAAATTCAAAATGTCTCATTTCATTCTAACTTTCAACAGTCTTTCTAAAGCCAACAAAAGTATGTCCCAAAGTAGTGGCTCATTAAAGTCAATCACTGCCCACATAGCTCGATACACTAAACAATTTTCGGATAAACGCAGGGCCGAGGTCCCTTCGATTAAGCAACTTCCGAAACATTTTTCAACTTAATTGTTCGGAGGAGAGGATATTTACGAAATTCTAGGGGAGGCAGAGGAAGAAAGTTTGACGGGTTGATGGGTCATTGTTCTCCTCGTAGTTTGCGTGTGGTTCGGGACGTACATTATTTATTTTGGTTACTTTGTCGCGTGGTCGATTAGGCACCGGCGGGTTTTGCCGGGTTGGATCGGTTAGTATGGATTTGGGCGTATTTGACGAAGGTTAAGGCGTATTATTACACAATGGCTAACGTGTCTCCATAGACAAAGGACTTAAACATTATTAAAGTCCAGTGGTGTTAAATTATTAATTGAAAATCTCAGCGCATCATTGCCATTTGCGTCCAAAGAGGTTACTTCGAAGCCTACGCGTATGCTAGAACTATGTATGACCCAGGGTTTGGGAAGCTTGGTTATTACAATAAGGCGATAACCGTCTGATATTTGTAATCCTTAGGAAAACTAGAGCTACCGGACCATGATTACCACTTCAAAATATATGCCACATCTATACTTTTTAAATCTATGTGTATTATCTACCATTAGCTTGGTGGTGTGATAAAATATCATGGGAAAACTTACACATTTTGGATAGTTTCTGAATCGGGTAATCATGATTCATATGGTCTGGTTACTCTGTTTGGAGGGTTAGGAAGGTCGGATGGCAGTCGCTTTTTTGTTATTACCGGAACTTCCAAATTCTAAATCACCCATGTGTACCTTGGGCTCAAAAGCGACGGCTTTGAATGTAACTGGGAATAACACATTAAAATTATGGTGAGTGGATTAGTTCCATGGACCTGGAAAAGACAACTCCAAGGAGCACATTGTATAATTGTATAAAAATACTGTCGCTAATAAAAATGTCAGTTAGGTATTTTAATGATGGAGACCTGTGATCAGTTGTGGACGTGCGTCTCTGCGTGAGCGCTCAGGGCTCATATTATTCATCATCTACTTGCAATATAGGTACCTACCTGAAAATAATTCCAGGTTATCTTCGGTGCAAGAGAAATCATTTCTTCTTTAATCCGTCCGCGAATCTTCGACGTATCATCTACCCCAATATTCAGTCAATTTATTCTCCACACAATCCATCCATCTCTTTTTCGGCCATCGTCTGTTCTTCCACTCATTTTCACGGATACCCATCACTTTTTTGGTTACATGTTTTTCCTCTCTTCTCATTATTACCTTTGGTAATGTTTTCCTCTCTTCTCATTATATGACTATTACCAGATACGCTCATATTATTATGAATGTATAATTTTCTCCATACGCATAAAAACATGGCTCACCCTTTATTTAGCATCACGCGATACTGACATTTGTCTATACCGAATTTAACGATCATTTTGTAACTTCCCAACTGGAACTATGTCTACGAAATGTACAGTCAAGGAAATTAAATATTCTAAAAAATTTTCCTCATAATTTTATCCTATTAATTATAATACGTCATTAGACAAGTCTTCATAAGAATACTGTGTACACCTACTTAACACGGTAACCAGCCAAATTTCACCTTGTCATATTTAATTTTGAATTTTACACAATACTCTACCATCCGCCACGAGTCTTTGCGTTTAGTATAAATCAGTTATAATATAATAACAAATATATCTACGAAAAGCTTAAGCAAGTCGAGGACAAAAATTAATTAATTCCGGGCATTTTTATTT
The DNA here is from genome assembly GCA_014851415.1 of Cnaphalocrocis medinalis. Taxonomy (NCBI): domain Eukaryota; kingdom Metazoa; phylum Arthropoda; class Insecta; order Lepidoptera; family Crambidae; genus Cnaphalocrocis; species Cnaphalocrocis medinalis. Next base: position 9,234,903 of record CM026285.1, on the reverse strand, counting down.
AATCAAACTAAGAGCATCTGAAGTTAATAACAAGGGGAAATTCAGGAAATTGCGCTTAATTTATTTACAAATTCAAAGGACAACTTTAAAATGGGAGATTCAATTTAATTGGCCGAATCATTCATTTTCGGAGTCAAAATACTAGCTAGCTAAAATGATCCTTCTGAGAGGTTTACACGGTTTCTTCTTTAGTAACGCGAACGGTTAAAAGGTTTTACTTTGTATTACGTAAGATCAGCGTCTTAATCCGTAAGACATAAGAAATATCGACGTGCACATCGTCCATATGATGTAGTAACCACAATAAACTAATGTAGACACGCGGGAGCGTGTCCAGCCAAGGTAAAAACAAAATGGCGACAAAGCGAACAAGGGTACACGAACCATTTTGAGCGACTTTTGACCCCTTCATAACTCAATAACTATTACGCTCAAACGTGTGAAATTTGGCATGTGGAATAAGATGTGCAAGATAATTACACGTTCCAAATTTCATGAGCACACAGTAGGTCTCACCATTGACCTTGGCACCTATTTAGATATCATTTCTTTTGACGCTGGACTCGATAAACAACACTCTTTTTACCTTGGCTACACACTTCACATGTATGTTTTTGATGGGATAGAATATTAATGGAAAGTAGTAACTAAGTATCAGTGTAACAGTTTACTCACCACATTTTATGTGATAGGTGGCGGACGAGTACGCGTTCACCTGATGGTAGGTAAGTAATTTCCGCCTATAGACACCCGCACCACCAGTGGAGTCACGTAAGCTGCCAAGCTTTACCCCCCTTTCCCCCCAATTGGGCCTCCGGTACCCTCTCTTACTCGGCTAAATACAGCATGGGCGCTGCTTCACGCCGTTGTTCTCTGAGGATGTGGTATCAATCACTACGGTCAAGCCGGCTCGTTCATGACGCTCGGTGACTCGGTGAATATAAATAATTTTATTTTATTTTATTTATTTATTTCTAACGTTCGATATAAGTTCTGTAAGCTCATATCGTTAAATAAATGTTTGTTGTTGCCTGTGTCATTGTAACCACTTAAATTCAAATTTTATTTTATTCCTTTCTATTTTTAATTTGTTTTTTTTTTTACGTCAACGTTCAGATACTTGACAGATGCATTCCTGAGTATTATATTGTATGCTACAAATTGAGTCGTGGGTCTGCTCACTTCTGATAATGTCAGTTTTGAGCAGAGCGCGGCACCAAAAGCGGGCTCCGCTGAAAAACAGCGCCCTGGCCGGCCTCAGGAAGACCAGGGCAACATGCTGAGCGGGCACCTATTTGGCAGTATCTAAATAATAATATCTGTACTCTATTTTTGTTTTTTTTTTGTATTTACTAATGTTCTTTTTTTTCTGTATGTTATTTTTGTTATGCCAAATAAATCATTTACTTACTTACTTACTTACTAAGTTTGGCTCTCCCACTGTTAAAATATTGGACATACCTACAAGATATTAATTTTGTGGGTAGGTATCTAGTTCATACATAGAAGGTATCTAGTTCTTACGTTATTACATGGCATGAAAAAGAAAATGATAAATTGCTTTGGTTTTCCAACAATTTTTCTATAGACAACTTTTTGTGTCAGCTGTTTTGGTTTCTACAAGCGAAACGTCCGATGTGACCTCCAGGTATATTTTGCACTTAAATCTAAGCAAAAAATAGGGGAGATATAAGTATTGGAGGTGGTATGAATGGTGGTAAGCAGGAAAACCAAGATTGAGATAAAAATAAAATATTTATTCCGAGCGACACATAGAACGAACGTGGCTTCGATCACAGACAACCCAAGAGCGCGCACCATAAACTATACAGAATACTTTTTCTGAGTTAAGTCTAAATAGGTTGCGTTTACCATTTTCCAACAATAAGACCTGTAAATATTGCGATCAAATAATACAGCGTATTGATCAAAGGCAGCAAATTTGTAACCCCTCTGGTGAGTTGGCGGAAGATTTTTTTAAATTCACTTTCCACCTAATCTCAAAGTTAAAGAAAAAAATCTTTACTATTAGGTGCTCAACCTCATAATATATTTTTAGATCTTGGATGGAACTATAATCGAAAGGCTGACATTGATTGACGATGTTATCAGCGGTAACGATAGAACACGTCATATTTAGCTGAAACGTAGCACCACAGTATTTATGTTCCCAGTGAATCGATACTTTTCTTGCGGGAGAGTATACAAGCAACCTATAGAACCTACACTTTTTCTTCATCATTAAATTTTTAGTCACATCAAAGTAATGAAAGGGGAATTAACGCGACGTTTATTTTAAGTACCTACACTATGTTGTGAGTAAAGAGTATGTTTCGATTTTTTCGAACATAGCTCGGGTTTGTGATCACCAATCCGCATTAGGCAAGCTTCGCATCATAGTAGCGATGACTTGATTTCTATGATGGAGGCCTTTGCCCTGCAGTGGGACAGTATATAACTAGCCCGCCCACACTTCGTTTCGGAACTATAGTTCCACAGTCTACCAATAGATGGAGTTGGGCTATAATTGCATCGCGCTTGTGTTTCGCCTTTTCGGTTTGTAATCTAAGATTTGCCGGTCTATAAAATGTATCTCTTTATAAATAGTATAGATACTTACTTGTCGCGTTAATTCCCATTTAAATACTTTATAGATACTAGAACTATGCGTCAAGAAAGTCGTAACGAATAACGTACACGATTTTTTCGATCTAGTTGGCTGTTTTTGGGACACTAAGCAGCACTTTTCAAAGCAAAAATCTCATGAACCCGGCTATTTCCAGTAAACAGAAAGCAGCTAACACGCGGAGAGCCCTCAGCGAGCACAGAGCGAAGTGCCTAAGCCGGAGGTTCTCAAACTGTGAGTCGCCCCGCCCTAGAGGGCGATCCCAAGCCTACATAATAAAGTCACATTCGAGGTTGTTACAAAGAAAGTAGATGAAAAAAGCAGGTCTTCTTCTTCTCGTATCGATGGCATCAAAATATAAAATTTTCCCAACCCGTACTGGGTTAACTCCACCACAACGACTGCGCTATCGATAGGCTGGAGGAAAGCAGTTGACATACAGAAATTCCCCGGCGTTCAGAGAGACTAGAACGGGCGATTACCTTCGCTTTCGGAATAGTTACATAGAAAGTAGGTGATTTTACATGCGGAAAGGTCTCGGCTTACATATAGTGAGCGAAGTGCCTCCGTTTTCACAGTAGCTACATAAAACTAAACAGAAAGAAAGCAGTTTACAGGTGAATAGCTCTCAGCGCGCAGGTGCTGAGGTAAGTTGTGACAGTACACAGCTCGAAGACTATAAGAATCGTATAACATACATGGGGGTGAAAAGACGAACCTGTATGTATTCAAGTATTATTTTTGTATGCGATTTAAATTTATTTCATTTATTTTGTTTTTTTTTTATAGAGCAGCTAGAGAAGTGACAATCTGCAAAAAGCCGCTGGTATAGAATGGATACGTCAAGCCGATGACGTAAAAAAAGGATACCTATATCCATAATTGCGCTGAGACAGGCCCACATAACAATTTAAGAGAGATGCATCTCTCATTCGTGCTTCTCTTCGCTTTACAAAATAAATGTGCATTTTTTATGAATATTGTTTAGAAAAGAAAAAGAAGGGAGGGTAGAACAGAAATAGTTTGGGAACTGATGTCCTTAAACCGTCAAAGTGCGGGAACGGGGTCGAGCTTCGCGGCCCCCGCACCGGTTAACGTATCCGTTCTTACTTTTCTTTAACTAGATCTCTTTTCAATGTTAATAACTTTTTTATAATTCGATAACTTTATTTTAGAATTTAGACTTTCACGTAGCGCTTTTACTTAGCGATAGAAACGATCGGTAGGCAGCGGCATGACTGTGCCTCGGCATCGTTGTTGTCTATGAGCGGTGGTTACCATTTACCATCAGATGGGTCGCATGCTCGTCTGCCTACTTCAGCAATAAAAAAACCGTCTGCAGAATTGCTGGCGAGAAATCTTGAAGGAAGCCATGTCCACCTCTACACAAACATTATTTGACAGTCGTGAAAATCAACAACAGTATTTATGATAGCAATAAGTAGCTTATAGCTTATGTAGAACTTCTGCAAAAGTTATGCGGATATTGTGAAACAGACCTACAACTTTTTTATAAATAGACTAGTGGCCCGCCCTCACTTTGCTTCGGGACCGTAATTCAGAAATGAACCAATAGATGGCGCTGTGTTCAATAACATCGCGCAAGCGTTTCGTGTTTTCGGTTTACCTATAAGCCTTGTCGTTGTCTATAGAAGTTATATCTTTATAAATAGTATAGACTAGATTAAGCCAATATAATATGAGATGCTTTACGATTTGTTTTTAATAAACAAAATAAGGATAAACAGGCCTCGTTCTAAAAATATATCCCGCTATTTGTAAACCAAAGATAAGATTTTATAGATACGAAAGTAAATAGCGCAATAAAACGTAGTGTGGAAGTAAACAACATCAAGGAAGATTTATTTGGGCCATTTTCGACAGTATTAACGCCTCGCATCTCACATCCAAGCGTAATCCCCAGTTATGATGAATGAAGTGCTAAGCCGCTGAGTTTACTTGATTGCGGAATAACCGCATTGATCCTACGGGACTGGGTTATGTTGATCACTTTTATGTTTTAGCGCGAGAACTCGATGAGATAGAAAGAGACCTAGGGTTGTACATTTTAGGGTATGTAGGAATGAGCTAAGTAAAGATGAGCGAAGAAGAAAGTAGTAAGCAGGAATGTTTGGTCGCAAGGTACATAGAGTATCCTCATCATACCATCCGGTTGAATCATCAGATGATATCATCATACCATCAGGCGATACCTCTACTCGTCTGCCACCTACCACAGCAAACAAAATCCTTACCACAAAAGTTGTATGAAATTTTTATATTAACTTTTATAATTATTTTTTTTATGAAATTTTTAAATCTTCTTCACCTTCTTTATCCATACTATTTATCTTAAAGAGGTTAAATCTCATATTCCAAGTCAAGGCTTATAGGTAAACCGAAAGACGAAACACTTGCGCGGTGTAATCGACTCCCAGCGCCATCTATTGGTACTGGTGTAAGTAAAGAAGTGAAACGAATTGAGGACGGGCCACTTCTAAATACAAAGACAAATGAAGGAATAGCGGTTTTTAGTTTTCTATCGTTTTACGTTTTATTGTTGTGTTAAAGTGTTGGCAAATGTTCCATTTCTTGGAATCCGAGTACTTGTTGCATGTAAATTGATTGAAAACACAAAGGCGCCATTAAAAATTTATGAATATCTAAAATGGAATTTTTCATATTTTCACTCTAAAATTAAGCAAGCTGTTATAATGCAAAGCACATTTCCAAAAGCGTTTTCTGCTTGTTCAAGCGTAGAATTTTAAATAATGCTAATCGGCTAGATCCAGCTTTAGCTCGGTGATTTACATCCCAGATCATGCGTGCCAACATAGAATTAATATAACCAGTATCTTGACTTTAAATAAACTGTCACGTTGCATTAGGTATACAATTACTTGATATAAACGGGACTTAACGCGACGAATTGAGTTGAGTACGCTTGTGACCACGGCTGTTGTAACGCAGTCGAAACGTCAAGCAGTAAGTGCTATAGTTTACTCTAAAATGTTATCGCTGAGGTGATCACAGGTGCTTTTTTTCGCCGAGTGTGTGATTGTACCGCAGCTCTAATCTAGCATTCCTGGTAACCATGGGTTTGTGGATCACCTGATGGTAAGCAATTGCCGCCGCCCATAGACACCTGCAACACCAGTAGAGTCACAAGCTGCAAAGCTTTTACCCCCTTTCTCTCCAATTGGACCTCGGGTACCCTTACTAAGCCGACGAACTCTCTATCTCTCTGGACTCACAGCACAGTCTTCTGTTCGTAGTGCGCTCGTTCTAGACTAGTTAGGACTTGGCTCGGGCCATATTCAATACATTTTGGTTAGGTTCGTGCTCGGTTTAAGTTTCGTCTTTATGTTTCCGATTTGTAAAAATCTTAGAGCGGGCGCTCGTCTAGTTACTGACTATCATCATACTACTGGTAACCACATGTAGACCGTATGTGTAACATACTACCCAATGATTAAACCAAATACAAAGGAAACCCCACAATACATGTATAATCACGGCCTTTACCTTAATGTAGGATTTTTTAACGCTTCATTGTTCAGAGTATAATATTACTTTTGATATTAATACTTATAAGTTAGTTAATAATATGTCTGTTCTTTAACCTTTTTGGTTAGGAATATCAGTGTTACACGAAACCTTTTTCTCAATAAAGGGTTTCCTTTTTTTCGCGCAATTAAATTAAAACTTTAGTTTGCAATACGAGTATTTCAGCTTGTCATTCCGAATTGCATCCAAAACTATACCTTCGGATTTCGGGGTATGCTATGACTATGATCCAAGACAGAGCGAGTCTGGTAAATAATAATATGTTACTGTAAAAGCTCGAACTATGGTAAATCTTAAAATTTAAGTGTAAGGCCTCGTTCACCGCCTACGAGTAAAGTGTCAACTAATTTACTTGCCAATTAAAGTGGGTTCGGAGAAAAATGGCCCCTGGTATTTGTATTGAAAAAAATATTTAAATTAAACTAGGCCGCGGACCAGGGACCAATTTTCTCCGAACCCACTTTAATTGACAAGTAAATTAGTTGACACTTTACTCGTAGGTGGTGAACGAGGCCCTTAGTCTTAGGAATTACCGACATGAGTTGGTAAATGTAAGTAATTCTGAAAATACGACTATTTTTTCGAGCTTTTACCATTCGAGTTCAGTATGTGCTGGGTTTTGCCACTGTCAGCTGGTATAGCTGTCAAGTCACCAGGCTGTCCCCCAAAACCACTCAACACAACACATAAGTATACTAGCTGTTACCCGCAACTTCGTCCGCGTGGAATAGTATGTTTGGGTAGCATTTTTAATTATTTAATAATTTTCCCCTTACAACCCCCTTTTCACAATAAAAAGTAGCTTAAATTCTTTTTCAGGGTCTGGACCATCTGTCTGCCAAATCTCATTCAAATCCGTTCAGTCGTTTTGGCATGAAAGAGTAACAGACAGACAGACAGAGTTACTTTCGCATTTATATATTAACTAGCGGCCGCCCGCGACTTCGTCCGCATGGATAAGTAACTTTTTGCCCCCCTTTTAACCCCATACAGTCCCTTTTTCGCAATAAAAAGTAGCCTATGTTCTTTCTCAGGGTCTAGATCATCTGTATAACAAATTACATTTAAATCCGTTAAGTAGTTTTGGCGTGAAAGAGTAACAGACAGACAGACAGAGTTACTTTCGCATTTATGATATTAGTTAGGATTAGGAGTTTAGATTATTTCCAAAGATTTATTAGACGCCTGGATTAATAATTTCATTGATGTCGAAACAACCCTTATTTCATTACTACAAAGTCGATGGCCGAGTCTAAGCTCGTAACTCAACAAGTTTAGGCCGCTTTTAGTTGTTTTAAGCGTTGAGACCATAAATTTCCCCGCAGATGAGGCTTGCTATGAAAATTTTGGCAATTATTCAAATTATGTTTCGGATTCGTAAACGACCTCGGTACACGCCGCTTGCGGATTCTTGATGAATGTAACGCAAACAAATTAATTTTACTGTCTATCTACATTAATGCAGAAATAACCATACGTTGGTTTAGCCTTTCAGGGTCACTAACATTTTAGATATATCTAACAACAGTGTAAGTACAGATATCTAACAATATTACGATATTTCGGCACTATTGTAAAAAGTAAAGTATTAGCCTATACATATAGGTACTATTCAACTGCAGCGCAAAGGCCTCCATAATAGAAATCAAGTTATCGGTAGGTACTATGATGGGATTAGGTTTAATCATCACGCTTGCCTAATGCGGTTGGTGTGTGTATAATGCAGAAAGCTAAAGAATAGAAATCTTAACCAAGGTCTGTTTATCCCGACTCCTATAATCTGAACATATTTTAGGCGCGAGTGAACAGGCATCTTTAGGTAAGCGCGTATCATCCTGGACTTCATCGTCGCTTTTCACCAGGTGCGACTGTGAAGACACAATCGCGTTAACCCATAGTCTACGAAAACATCTAAAAGTAGAAAAAGAATTTCGCATGAAAAGGGTTGCAATCCGCGATATTTTTGTGTGTATGCAAATATTCGAAGTTTTGTCTCCAACTCACGGAAACGTCGGGTCGACCCGTCAGTTTACCGCTAAACTCCCTGAATTTTAAAATGTTTACATTAAGATATTTATTCAAATCGGCTGTTATGAACGCCAGTACCACGTGGCATATAGGTAGGTAACGTATAGAAAAGGTTTATGTATCACTAGTGGCCGCCCGCAACTTCGTTTGCGTGAACTTTATGACTCTTGACTTAAAGATGATTATTTAAATAGAATTTAACAAAAATATTACTTATTATAAATGTTCGTTTAAAGGTTAATAGATTTTTAAGGCGGCTCATTGATATTTTATACGAAATGCTAAGGAATGGAACAACTTGCCGGCTTCTGTATTTCCAGAGAGCTACAATTTGGGTGTCTTTAAGTCGAGAGTGAATAGGCTTCTTCTGGGAAAGCATGCTACATCTTAGACCTCATTGTCACTCTCCATCAGGTGAGATGAGGTCAAGTGCAAACCCATTTAATATTTAAAATATCAACTTCTAATGAAAGTAACCCCCAAATTATTTTTTATTCCATTAGGGGATGTAAGTATTCTATTAAAGTTTGAATCTTATATTTTATCCATCAATTCTGTCAAAGAATGTGTATGCAAAAGTTGGAATAGATTGGGCCAAGGAATCACGTAGTTCCATGAACAAACTTGGAACCCCCTTTTCGCTCCATTACGGGTTTAAGTTCGGAATATCCTTCCTTATAGGATCTCATCCAAAAATGCTCATCACATTTGACAATTTTCCATTCCATTTCATTCCATATTTGTTATAGTGTAGCTGGGCTCTTAGAGGTCCAAACCAGATGTTCCATGATCTTTGATTTTTTTTCATGGCATCATAAACTGCTCATCAATCTGAACAACTTTTGTTAAGGTGCAATTGAACTACCTCTTATAGTTTAGCTGGGCTGTTGTGGTTCTACATCAAGGAGCCTGGTCTTCAAAATGGTATATATCCTATAAGTTGCCCTGATATTACAGCTATACAATAAAAAAAGTTTCATTCGAATTGGTTTAGTAATTTACGAGATTAGCGCGAACAAACAGACAAACAGACAAACAGATAAACAGACAAACAGACAGACAAAAATTTTAAAAATCATTGATTCATGTTCTGTTACTGTTTTTTAGTCGTCCTAAGTTATTTTGAGATAAATATCTTCAATGTACAGACACAGCTTTTTTACATTTTTATTATATGTATAGATTAGCGCGAACAAACAGACAAACAGACAAACAGATAAACAGACAGACAAAAATTTTAAAAATCATTGATTCATGTTCTGTTACTGTTTTTTAGTCGTCCTAAGTTATTTTGAGATAAATATCTTCAATGTACAGACACAGCTTTTTTACATTTTTATTATATGTATAGATAATAGATAATCTTACCCAGCAAATAAATTTATTCTTCGCTCTTTTGTGGTTACCATGTCATGGAAATACTCGTATGTACCTGGAAAAAAAGAAACAAAGATATATTAAAATAACTAAACTTATAGTTTATATCACTATGCTAGTGGAATCCATAGAAAATCTTCTACATAACGTATAAAGACGCGTCTGCAGATTTCGACAAATTGCATTTGAAGAGAAATTACCATGACCTGGTTGCGCAATCCATCAGACGTTACCCTAGAAACGTTTTGAGGTGTTTTTTTTTTATATTATAGGAAGGCAAACGAGCAAGCGGGTCACCTGATCGTAAGTGATCACCGCCGCCCATGGACATCAGCTACACCAGAAGGAGTGCTGATGCGTTGCCGGCCTTTTAGGAAGGTATAGGCTCGTTTCTTGAAGATTTGAATGTCGTACCGGTTCGGAAATACCGCTGCGGGAATTTGATTCCACAATGAGGAGGAGGTGTATTAAAAACTGACTGAAATTTACATACGTCTTCAGACTCATTAGCAGCTGGCGTCGTTAAGTGCAATATAAGACACCCGCTACAAGAGAACGGGCGTCGTCTTTCTATTGTCCGTTTCCTAGGAATCTCGCTGAAAGTCCGATTGGACACTTCAGAAGTCAATGGAGAAAGTAAACAGTAACTTTTCTGGTTTAATAAAGATAACATTGCCATATATTGCGAGTAAAAACATGCTATTTCGATATAAATATGTAGTGCTTCTCCAAAAATAAACACAAAGTTAATACCCAGTTGCTAATAAAACAAAACACAATAGATAACTAAAAACAGTAGTAAATACGATTGCCATTGAAGCTGCTTATAGGATAATCTCGATAATCCAATATAGTGTAATAGGAATGTCACAAGGCGGAAGGCCAAATTTCCACGTAACTCGACATCAAATTTATTAGAAGCGCGACTGAACGGGATCCTAATCTCACAGAGTACGGTGCGTGTGGGATGTGGGACTGGACACCATAGTGTTAATAAAGCTAGTATCTCAACATGAGATCACAAGGTCGCAACTGGTTCCGCCACGCGCCACTTCAAGTCGTGGATCCTAATGTTACCACTGTCTGACTACTGAAAGAAAGAAAGAAAGAAAAATCTTTATTTGGTCCGATATTACAATAAATTAATTATACACTGAAATTTAAAAGCTAAATTTAACTGGACCAAAATGGCGCCCACTCAGCATATGGCACGGCCGGGGGAGTAGCCCCGATCACACCGCGCGCTGGTATTCTGTGGAAGCCAGTTTGTATGAGGGAGCGTCACCAGTCAACGAAACAAACAACTACTGGACTATGACGTCATCGATGCAGCCTAGGAGGGAGAGTCCAGAGTAAGCCTGAACCAGGTTAAGAATTTGGTAAGTCTGCTAAGGAGATCCAAATCATGCAAATCAGGGATATACGTGCAGAAACGCAACCGTATTGTGAGTATCCATTATTTTGAACTATCGTATCCGTTTAGGTGTGCCTTTACGTTAAAACTAGTGACCCGCCCTTTCGGTACTTTATTAGTTCCACATTCCAGCAATAGATGGCGCTGGATATCGACTACATCGCGCAGGTGTTTCGCCTTTCCGATTTACGTATAAACTTTGTCGTTAGCTATATATTTTACCTCTTTGTAAATAGTAAAGTTGTGTTGAGATCTATTTTCACATTTTTGCACTTATTATCTAAAGTTTCCATTTATAAGGTCAACGCCGCGACATTCGTTGAAACTTTTTCCGTATCAATAGGGGCCTTCTCTGGAAACGAATTCACTACCGAATATTTATCTCTGTCTTTTTCCTAAAAGCTGTCTCTTTCTTCAGGAGGATGGAGATTCGTTTTCTGAGTAGCCCTCCTTGTTATATTTGTACTATACCCTTGATACCTTTAAGCGTAAAGGACTAAGCATTTCAAGCCTGAAATTCCACAACAAATCTGTCAAATTGTTACAATATATTGGAAATAGTTTCAGATTGAAGGCAGTCTTTGAATCAACTGTGCGATGGAGCATACCCATGCGAGCTTATAGTGAAAATGGAATGTATGTAAGAAGAGTGATAATAACATGATAACATCGCGTTTAAATTTTTAAAATCATACGCACACCATAGAATTATAATGTATATGAAATACAATGTCATTTGGTAGGCGCTATCAAAAACGGAAAGTACATGTGTGCGTAAAGTAGAGTAAATCTAAACATCTGCGCAATCCTTAGAGTATTAAGCCAACGCTCTAAGGCGCAATCAGAAAGCCCATCAACTCATCAGGAAATGACGGCCTTTTAGAAAGAAGTACTTCTTTTGATGGTACCTAAGTCGTGGGCGTCACGAAATACTGCTGCCAAGACATTCCACAAAACTAAGATACGTGGAACACAAATGCTGCGAGAAACGCACAGTACTGGATTGCCAACCATCAAGATGATGAAGATGGAATGACAACTGCTTGCGTGTGGGATGTAAACATTATCCAACGAAGGCTGAAAGTGTCCTTAGATCTTTGTCTCATTGCAAAGGAAATCCAATCCTTTTTACTTACTTACTTACTTGGCAGGCTCAGCGATCCAAGGTGGGTTTTGGCCTCCGACGTTAAAGTTCGCCATTTTGTTCGGTCCAGGTAAACCGTGCGACATTATAAAGGCGTCGAAAAGTTTATTGAAACTTTTTTTTTTATTTTTTTGTTTATTGAAACAAGCATTGGCTTGAGATGAACCATCACCGACACAAACCGCCGATCAATGGTCGCGTAGCAAGCGCCTTGAGATGTTCCTCCCTCCATAAGGTGTTAATCCTTTTAGACATATGGCAAATTATCTTCCTACTACCAAAGACATTTAGGCATTCCTCAACCACCTAATAGGTTTATGCAAATACCAAATTGCTCCGCCTACAAGTCTGTAGCCCTTTGTAATACATCACGTATGTCGAAATTACGGGCCTCAAAGCTATTTAGTTTGTAGTTTGAGTTGGCTACCTTAATCTTTTCATTTGCGGTTCCCATATCCATACGTTTAAGGTGGTCGAGGGGATAACGTGACCACAGAGGATTAGAAACATAGATTTAGAGAATTAGATGAGACGTTTCATAGTAGGTACACTGATCGACCGAATTTATGTAATGACCAATCTTAATCTTTGGAGCAGTTTTTCCCGGTTGCATACAAGCCAAATGAGAGAGAAAACAACTGTGTAGGTATTATAATTTATATTAGTTTCCTATTTTTCAAAAATGTAGGTACTTTAAGTAAAACGTGCTAGTTTTTCCCTTCAGATCTCAAAGTTTTTTCACCCTAATTATAACTAAACTTACCTCTTTCATAAACTCATTATAATCGCCATTCGCCATCATAGCCATTGTGATGCTGGTCAACATACCTACTTGGAATCCAATGGACTGAGTACCAGACAATATACATCTACTATTACAAAAATCGAGATACTTACCAGTGATGCTCTCAATCATTATACTCAATGTGTTTCGAATATTTTGGCCACGATGCAAGAGGAAGAGGAGAATATCTGAAGAAGTTACTGCTGTCAAGAAAAATTAAGGGCAAAATACCAAAAAGCAAAAGCCCAATACGTTGAACAAATCAGATCTACGTTTAAACCACACCGCTGAAACATGAAAAAAATGGCGATAGATAGTCCTGGCGAAAATGACCTGGGGTTAACAACCCTCATTGAGGTCAATCGACACAAGGTAGAGGGAAAATCCCCCTACGCAAATGACTCATTAAACAAATCATAAGGAAATCCAAAGGTTCAGAAATAAACACCTGAGACGAGTCTCATCTAAACATTTATATCCTTGTCCCGGATTAAGGACAGATTAGGGGGGACCGTGAAACTAGATGGGGCCACGGCTGTTTAGTCAGGGCAAATGTCCATTTACGTCCATACAAAGCGGCCGCCTTGTATCGGTTCCAAATGACCTCATATTATACATACATACATGTGTGTTCACCCTAGTGTTAACGATTGTCCGATCCGATTTACTATCTATAGATTATCGATATTCTCTCGATAGTATTGCCACGTGTCAATAGTATCAATATTAACCATTTGTTTATTTAAAACTTTATTGCACAAAACTTCGTGCAATAGGCGAACTTAATGCCAAGGGGCATTCTCTACCAGTCAACCTTTAGGTCAAGCAGAAAGGACAAAGATGCGGCAAAAGGAGGACTTTAATCTATTTAATCGATTGGGAAATTTTAGTGATACTATTGATACCGCTAATACTACCGATAGTTTCACGTCCGATACTTTCGATAGTATCGATATAATTTTCATATTTAACTACACTTTACACTACCAATAGTATTTCTATAGTATTTGACGCTGTTATAAACTCGGTAGTATCGATAATAGCGATACTAATGCACTTTTCTATACAATAGTCAGCTGTGTTTTGATAGTATTTGACGCTGTTAGATTCTAGCCATAGTAACGATACGATTGCACTTTTCATTGCTATCAATATCGATATCCTGAATAGTTTTCGAGAATAACCGATATTTCAGCAACACTAGTTCACACATGTGTATGAGAAAATATACAGTTGCAAATAAATCTTAGTGTTGGTGTCGTTAGTTAGAAATGAGAATTGATGTTCCTACAAATGAAATAAGTGATGGTGTCTTGACAATCATGAAGTAAAAATATCAATCATTGCTCCGGACTCTACTTATTTAGTTAAGTACTTACTTACTCCGATGGCTCAACGATCCAAAATGAGTCTTGGCCTCCGATACGAGATGTCGCCATTTGTCTCGGTCTTGTGCAGCTTGTCGCCAATCTCCTGCTTGCAACTCCTGCAGGTCCGCGTCCACTACATCCCGCCAGCGGTAGCGTGGGCGCCCCACTGGCCGACGACCAGTAGGTTGCCCAAGATACGCCCTCTTGGCGCCCCGATCTAATACCATTCTTTCAACGTGGCCGAGCCATCGGAGTTTATGTGCCTTCGTCTCTCTAGGGGCTAGTTCAGATGGGATAATTGCTAGGATCTCTACTTATTTAGTTAAGTATTACTTACTAATTATAATCACACATATTGTTACAGTCAAAGTTTCAGGTTCTACAGGCTAATTGCTTGATCATTATTTTGGTTTCAAATTTATTTTGAACACGCTTTGACATACAAAGCTGATTACAGAGCGGCACATAAAAATTACAGTGGTAATTTATAAAACATATAAATTGAAGCATTAAACGGAGAGAGGTAGTTGGAGGCTTAAAACATTAATTAATAGGTATCAGAAAAAACAACAAAAATTAGAGTAGAAAATCACTTCATTAGCGAAATTCTCTGTCAGCGTAATAGAAATTTTACCTTTAAATAGACAAATCAAAGTTTGCGAATAAACCAAACTGGGTAAATATTTGATTTTCTATTAACAGTCTAATCCCACCTAATATGCAAAATTAGAACAAAGTGTACCCCTGAGAATTTTCGTATCAGCAATTAGAATGGAATTAGGTCAATGTTTCTCAAATTGGGTGCGTGACCCCTGACCTTTTTTTTGACCTGACAGACGAGCAGACGGATCACCTGATGGTAAGCGATTGCAGCCGCCCATAAACACCTGTAACACCAGTAGTCACAAGTGCGCTGCCAACCTTTAATCCCTTTCCCCTGCAAATGGGCGTCCGGTACCCCCCACTCACTCGACAAAACTCAGCGCAGGCGTTGCCTCACGCCGGTCTTCTCTGAGGCCGTGGTATCACTGCGCTCGAGCCTTCCTTTACATGACCTGGTGCGCGTTGTAAGTAGATTGTTTAGTATCAAAATCATCATCAGCTGATATTACTATCAGCTGATGATGATTATGATACTAAACAATCTTTGTTCAGCGATGGGTCCATCGCTGAACGAAGACTGGCAGGTGACCAGCATCTCGAGAGAACATTGTCCGTCCATCTTGTGAGAACCACACGATACGCTTAGTAATTTGAAAATACTATTTCACATTGAAGATTTAGATCAAACTAAAGCAATTCTTGTACTAGAAGTAAGTAGGTGCTAGTTAAAAATAGCCGGTGTCTCTCAAACCAAGTCACTGGACAAGATCGTTTCCTAAATCGACACGACCTTAAAGCCATCAAGGTCGTCGGTCGTTTGGAGCTATACGTCTGCGAAACGAAGTTTTTACTTTTAGGGGCTGGAAATGTGATAAGAAGATGTTTTCGTGCCAAAATGATGCGTACCCTCCGCCACCCTGGTTATAATAACCAGCAGTATTGATCGAATCTACCAATTATATTTTTATTATTTACACAAAAATTTAACTCATATTTTAAAACCAGGTAAAATATTAGGTATATTAATTTTGCAAATACTGAAGGCAGGCAGCCCCTCCTACCGCGTCCTTCACGTTTGGCGCGGCTTTGACATTGTTTGTCCTGTGTCTAAAAATATAACACTTCACGTAGAAAATAGGTCGGAATTTTATTTTAAGGTTAGATTAAGTAATACCATATTAAGTAATGATAATAGGCTGCCAGCAGCCGACTGTTTCATTCTTTTGATAAGTATTTTTTAGTTAAAATTTTAGTCTCGGAATTTAGCAGGGGTTATGTAATGCCAAAAGTTTGAGAAGCCCTGTATTGGAAGAAACGCTATGAAAGTAGGTAATTAGCTCATTCTGAGCAATTTGTTGGATCCGCTCCCGGGGCTTGGATTTAAATTACATTTCTTTTATGAGGTTCCTTGGATTAAGACGTAAAAATAGAACAATTACGGACTGATTAATATGGAATGCCTTTTGTGACGTAGCGCGGGATATACGTTAGATTGAGCTTATAATCCTGAGATATAAAATATGGTGAATGTAATAAAGGCTTCAAAAGGTTCGCGAAATTGATTCCCACGCCAATTTAATAGGTATTTAATTTATGTCGTGTCTGATTGTTTGTGTAGCTACAAGTTTTGAAAAATCATACAAAAAAAAAGTGACAAGTTATTCTACAAACCAATCTTCAATGTATATCTACCTAGACTGAAGAATGCTTAGTAAAATAACTTGTTTAATATTTGTATGTGTTCTAACGTACGTACAGCCACACATCAAAGTATACAAAACTGTCAAATTTCTTCAATCGACTCTGATCTTACTGTCATACACATTAGGTTAAATATCAATTGAGGAAATTTGACAGGTTGTGGTAACCTGATGTGTGGCTGACTGTACCTACGCAACGTGACCTAAATATGTACCGATACATCCTGTAGGTACTTTGATAGGATACGATGTCTTTATAATATGTCAGAGATGAAGGATAGCGCGGAAGTTGTTACTCACAGTCGATAGTCGATACCTAACATTGTACGATCAACAAAAGCAACGATACAATGTTGACAGTTCGAGAATCCTATGTCAATTGAACAAGTTATAAATGTCAGTTGCATCCATTTCGTCGCAGCCCGGGGTAAGCTTGGAGCATGATTCAGAATTTGGGGGTTTAGTTGTTACAATAAAGCGACTGGCGTCTGACCTTCGCGACCTTTTTACAGAGGAACCAGACAACAAAATAATTTCACTACACGTTTCAGAAACTAACCGAAATATGTAGGTTTCTTTAGGTTTTTTCCATACATCTTGCACATAGATTAAAAAAAAACCCAGAAGTTCATGCTCTGACTCGAACCTAAGTACCTGCAAACCACCTCTCGTTTTTTGAACTACGATTTCTCGTTAAGGCGTACGTTTTATCTACTGAGCTACAGCTTGCAGCTTATAATTGTATATATGTAACCCAGTGTTACATGCTACATGGTTAGGTGATTTTCATAGCTCAAGTATTATGTAAATACTTGTACCAACATTAAAAGGGTTTTAAGAATTTAAACTAAATTAATATAGACAGACAAATAACGATTTAAATTAGAAGCAGAATTTAAATTTGATAAGACAATGAAAAATTTAAAATTTTAAACAAAAGCCTCAGTTTTAGAGATCCCAAATTTTTAATCAAAAAGTACAATGCCTAAACCATTTTATTATACCGTAAAATTAAACACCATTATGAAGAAATTCTGCCAGTTTAAATATTAACATATTATAATCGCATTTATGTTAACCTAAGACTTAAGTAAGATACTTAGCTCATTATATTAGAGATACGAGGTGGATAAAGGGCAGACAGACTGTATTGTCATTATGACCCTTCTAGTTGATTTAGGTATAGTCTATTCATTATAACCTAAGATCCCACTGCTTAATTCTGCAGGTTATTTGAATTATTATTAAGTAAATAATCTATACTATTTATAAAGAAACACAACCTTGCGCAATGTAATCGATACGCGCCGCCATCTATTGCCAAACATTAGAACTAATAAATAAATAAATAATAAATTGAGACAACATCACATACATTGTCCTGGTCCCAAACTAAGTTTTTCCCTTGTACTATGGAAACCAGAAACAACGAAGGAACTACAAACACCCAGACCCAACACAAATATTTGTTTCATCAACAAACATTTGTGTTGGTGCGGGAATCGAACCCGCGACCCTTGCGTCTCAACCGGCGTTCAAACCATTGCGCCAAATGGGTCGCCAGTAATATAAAACTAAATTAATGCCACTTTGAGAAACTTTGAAGTCTAAGTAGAAGGACAAGATTTTGCAATGCCTATTATTCTTTTACAAGAAAAAACCATCAAAAACTTGGTAGCAGTAAAATCTAGAGGAATCTTTTAGAGTATCTGCTATTCGAAGTCGAAGGATCTTAATACGAATATTTTATTCGTAGTTGCGCATTTCGCGCCAATATGTATTCTATGCAGTTTGAAAAATTGCCAGTGACTAGCCGAACAGGTGAGCGAAAATTTACAATTCCTAACCTTCCAAGCGAGAGCGCTTAGCGCCATTCGTACAACGGAACGTTTCAACAGCGCTCCAGAGCACAGATAAAATATTATTATGACCCAAATGTGAATGTCAGTTACCGTATAGGTACGAGTATCTACCTAACATTATGCCTATGAGTGTGCTATGAGCTTCGAAACTTGGAACCCCGCCAGGCCTCCGTCGAAACTGAGCTCGAGTCGACTCCGTAGGCTTTTTCAAATATCGAATGGGTGTTCTAAATTTAAGATTGCCACAGATATACATAATGTTTTTAGCAAAGAGGTTCTATTTGCACGTTGTATAAAGTAAGCAACTTACTTACTTACTTCGTCTGAAATAGTTTTGTTTTTATTTATTAGTTTTAGGACTGTAGGTCTGTATTCTTTAAGCTATTGAATTCATAGCTCACCTAAGCTTGCAAGAAAAGTTTAAAGTAAGATAGATAGATATTATTTCCTGCAAAATACATACAGCATATTCTTCCAAACGCCCTTTGGGTAGAGGAAACAAACAGTGTATTATTGGCAAAGGGGTAAGGAATTGCAAAGCTGTTAATTAATGAAATAAGTAGGTTTACAAAAACGTACCTATCTCAATTTTTTTAAATTTTACAATATGCCTAAAACTATATTGATTTATATAAGTTCTAGACAGACATATTCATCTTCAATGACCAACATTGTCGAAATGATGTCATCTTGGCTAGGCTGCGAGGTAGTGGATGAAGTTGGCAACAGACCAAACTAAGCGGTCTTAATAAAGAGGGCTTTAGTCGGATCTGGATCCAAGCACTGAAAAGAAAACAATATTTTTTTTATTCAGAGATCATATTCGTGGAAAACTTCAAGTAGGTAGAGGCCGTTGATCTATTTTTTTTTGCAAAATGGTTTTAGGCATATGTTTTTAAACTTTCGCGTTGCATTAAACAAATACTTCATATAAACGGGACTAAACGCGACGAAAATTAATAAGTACGAACTGCAATTCGCTTGTGACCACGGATGTTGTAACGCAGTCGAAACGTCAAGCAGTATGTGCTAGAATGTACCTACTTATTAATTTTCGTCGCGTTTAGTCCTGTTTATATGAAGTATTTGGTTTTAGGCATTACTAATTTAGACTACTTACTTAAATTCAATGAACTTATTTAAACCCAGGACCCCGAGATTACAGACTTAAACTATTAGATCGGGATATTACTTACTTACTTACTCCATTGGCTCAGCGACCGGAAACGAGTCTTGGCCTCCGAAACAAGAGAGCGCCACTTCGGTAGATCCTGTAGTGGTACAGGATTGTTGCCAGTCCTTGGCTTGAAGTTCTCGCAGATCACTCTCGACGACGTCTTTCCAGCGATAGCCTAACGGGCGTCGGCGTCGGTTGGCTCTGGTATGCTTTCTTTACGAGACGATACTCGTCCAGTCTCACGAGGTGGCCAAGCCAGTTGGATATTAGTTGAATAAAATAAAACACTAATTTCGCGGTTCATTAAATGAATGAAGAAACTAATATTTTCACAACAACTAGGATCAAATTTCCTATGCACTCTGTTTTGAATATTCAGTGCAGAATATGGGAACTGAAAATGCAAGCGGTTGCATTTCGGGGCAACTGATGTGAAGTAAACGAGCTTTAATTAGAATAGCGACTACTTTTCACTTTGTATGGAGATTTGGTATTAACATGGTTAGGTCAGTCAAAGTGCATACCAAATGCTAATGGAAGGTGGTGGTTCTTGTTATATTTGAAAAACTGTTTTCGTGGTTATTAAAAATACTTAAGGTATATTAATTTGTTTTTATTCATATATTATGTATTATTATTATCATTTATTTATTTAACAATAAAAAGTTGAGAGGTTGCCTGGAAAAGATCGTTCATAATGATTTTTGAACATCCTGTAAATGTATTAGTACTCATAGGTATGTACACTTAGTACTCATAAAATTTGGCAATAAGCTCTGTAGAAATTGGCTGCCCGAGCAAACGGGTGCCCTACATAATAAGAATCCCTAACTACACGAGAAAATAGTCTAGGAGCCAAGTTTCAAACTATAATTTAGGAGACAGCTTCCAAATAATGATCAGGTCGATTGATTTATTGCTTAAGTATTCTCTTCTGAAGCTCAACGACCCGAAGAAAATCTTAAAATAAGGTCTTTTTTATTTTCTTTACCATATTGATTGTCATTCTGAAGTGACGCAGCTTAAATTTGATAGATAAGCCTTGCCTTTGCACGTCAAAGTAAGTAACTTAATACTTATGAGAAATGGCGCCCACACAGACTACTTAATAATTTAAGGAAGAAAGTTTTCTGAGAAGATACAATATAATGAAAAAGTGGTAGGTTTAAGATATCATAGAATTAGAATGTACAGTCAAAAAACCTGAAACATGATGTCCTCATAAGAAGTAACACTAATAAAGCCCCTTTGGTATGTTTAAGATTATTAAAATAAACAATATGCCTTGCCTATGCTCTCCTAAGCCTTAATGTTGTTAAGAAATGTTACTTCTTTATGAATAGTATAGAATAGATATAGATACCTATTATCAGGGCTTGGAGATTAAATGACTATTTAACAGTATATTATAAATAAGTAACAAAACTTCCTAAATTCGTAAGTAAAAGTAATTGAGCCAGTTAATAATAGCACAGAAAGTCGCACAAAGGTCGCGCGCGGCGTGCCAAGGTCGGGGCGGCTCGAGCACTCTCAGCGCGGAGGTGACGCGTTACCAGCGTCTAATGGCTCTTGGGCTAATTCTGACAGGAAAAGTTACATCTCAGATATGATACCTGCTTTTAGAAGGTTTTTGTAGTCGAAGAATGTTATTCTTGCGTCGCGTATCTTGTTCTTGCGCATTTTATATGATGGCGCATGGCAAGTAAATTATCGTAGAAGTTAAATAACTCATTCTTCAATTAACTCACTCAATAACCAATTAGTGACAAAATTAGTGACAATCCTGAAGAGTATTTTTTAGCATTGGGATATTGGCTATGTTCCACTCCCGTATTCTCACCTTAGTAGAGGTCAGACACGCTTCGGCACGAATGGGCCGGCTCGACCGGTATGGTACCACGGTCCAACAGAAAACTTGCGCGATTCAGTAGGTACGGAGGACATTAACTCTGTGCAGAGACAGGGACAGAGGATATTATTGTTTAGCACAAGCTAAGTGAGAGTAAGGTATCGGATTCTGATCGACGAGAAAAGGACGTTTAACGATTAAAGCACTTCTCACTCCAATGGTGTTGCTAGCTAGTAAAAAGGAGCGATACACGCTCCAATGTAGAATGTAGACCATCTGGTGCCTAATCAGATATGTCTACCATAGCCTATAGTTTTCAGACCTTCAGTACCTTAAATGCTTTAAGCCACTTATAGCACAGAAGTGCGACACGAAAGTATCATCCCGTCACCCTCATCTCGAGTATCCAATTTATCGCACCCCAGTGCTGATTAGTCACTGTGAGAGCCTCTCAATGTTTGCTTTTATCATGATCTAGTTTCGACTTACTTAAGGACGGAAGCTCCTTACGCGGTCGCCCACACGGCTCCGTAGAAAAAGATCCGCGCTCGTCAAATTGAACTAGGGATCATGTGCAATCGAAGAGGACCCAATTCGATAAGGACATTAGAAAGAAAGATAGAAAAAAAAAGGACATTTATTAACATGGACCTAAATTACTCGCCGAAACATGCGTTGCTTCATGCCGGTCTTCTGAGAGACTGTGGTATTAGTACTCCGGTTTTCCACTGATATACCATCGTACCATAAGCTCTTCTTTAAAAGATTAGTACTTAAGTAGGTATCCTTAATTGTAGAACTGCGCGAAATCTCTTACGAAAACGACGTTATATTTGAAGTGGAAAAATTTTCTTTACACTATTTCAACTTGCGAACGTAATTAAAAAGTCATTTAAGAATTCTTTGAGGAAGAACGTTAAAACTAAGCGGAGTTAATGAGTTGTTGAGCCAATAAAAGTTCGCGGAGTTAAGAGGTGTGATAATGACGCAAAACTGGTAACAAAGATAAGAGGGTTAAGGTTGAAAGTGTCATATTAAACGCAAAGGAATTAATATTCTTTTAATAGTAATGTTGTCATAAGTTTGTCGTTTATAGTTTTACTATTATCGAGCATTTGCGTAGACCTTCGACCGCGAGTTTAAAAAAGGGATTGAATTAAAACTGTTCTAATGAGAAAACTAAATGATAATTTGAAAGTTTTTTTCAACCATGCACTAGATTATGTAATCTTTAATAATTTGACATCAATATATTATTAACAAATCGTATAGATTATCGTTTTATTGTCCATCGGAAATCATCGATTTTGACTTAAGTGTGGTTCTTACGGATGAACGCTCTTAAACGCAAAGGAATTAATTTTATTTATGACCTTATTAGGTAAAGTTGTTCATGTAAGAACTCACTCGACACACATTAGCAATTTTCAAAACAATGCAAACAACGTTTATTATTTTATTAATATCATTAATAAAAATATGCACAAAAATTAAAAAACGCAGAATTTCATGGGATTCGAACCCCAACCCCCGCATGGAAGGCGCGTTCTTATTCATTGAGCTGCTATCATGCCCTTGAGAGTACAATATGAAGCTATTATAGGGAAAAGCCCTTGTTCAACAAGGAAAAGCCTTTTCTTATAATATGATTACAATTGCTGGTATGTTTCAACATAAGAATACCGGAAAAAATAGTTTTTTTTATCTAACTTTATCTCTGGAATTGGGGAAAAAATTTCACGTAAAGCTTATTTGTTCGTTTATACTTAAGTACATTAAATCATACGTCAATAAAAAGTGAATCTGCCCCACCTGTAAGGCAAAGGCCTTCCTCCATCATAGAAATTAAGTCATCGCTCCTGTCATGAGATTAGTCTTAATCACCACGCTTGCCTAATGTGGATTCGTAATGTTCGAAAAACTCGAAACATACCTACTTTTTGGTCGACCCGAGATACAAATAGTGATTTTACCTTTTTTTCTCAAGAAGAAAGTAGAATAAAATATTACGTGTTTACGGAGGTGTTAAAAATGTACTTATTAAATCCAAAGGTAAGTCAGTAGGCAGATCACACGTGTACTTAACACGTAAATGTACTACATACGCAAATGTACCTAACTCCCTGAAATTGCCCAAGCCCACATTAAGAGTATATTTTCAAAGTATTTTCGTCCTACGCAGAATTATTTTTAGAATCACGAGTACGTAGGCGTTTTGAGCGGACCATGTGGCTTTCCAAATTGCCGCCAATTTAATAAATTGGTTACACCAGTGGACTGAAATTAACGTTGATAATTTCAAATGACTCTTTTAAGTATTCATTTGAATTAAAATTCGTACAAATGAAATGTGTGATTCGTAAAATCAAAATGATAATTTATTATGCCTGACGTTTTAAATTTGTCAACTAATCTGAAACTAGAGAATTTAGTCTACTATGACTATGAGACTATGAGTGTAATTTAATAGTAGTTGTAAGTGTCTCCTAGCATTGTATAATTTGGACCGGACTAGGCCAAACCTCAAACCCTGGACCTAGGGCCCGTTCAACTATTACATAGGTACTCTCCCTCCTTTTCAACAAAAATGTTTGATAAAAAAATATTTTCTTTTTAGAACTTATCAAAAAATAAGATATTTTCCCGCAGTAAAATGTAGCTTATTTGTTAATCTAAAATCTAAACTCTACACCAAATTTTATTAAAATCGCTTCAGCCGTTTAAGTTGTGAAAATGTACACACTTACAAACTTTTTATACGAGAACTAGGCTATACTGTCGAATTTTCACAAAATACTATTCAAAGGTCTATAGACCTTCGAATAGTACTATTTAATATTAAATAGGTCTTACTTTAGCTACTACTTTGCTCACGTGAAATTCACAATTTCCTACAAAGGCAGGTGAAAATTCGGGAACTGTAGTTGCCGTGG
This sequence comes from Cnaphalocrocis medinalis, assembly GCA_014851415.1. Lineage (NCBI taxonomy): Eukaryota > Metazoa > Arthropoda > Insecta > Lepidoptera > Crambidae > Cnaphalocrocis > Cnaphalocrocis medinalis. Next base: position 9,210,469 of record CM026285.1, on the reverse strand, counting down.
GAATTTATATTTTAGTGGGGAACGGAAATTCATGCGATCAACCTTGTGTAAGTGCTGTTGACATTTTGGGTAGAAACTCGAAGTCTAGTTTATTTCTTCCTTTTTACCAGGCAATAAATAATAATGTGAATTCTCACAACATTGACTTGACTCCGTACTAGTCAACTGTGGGAGAGCCACGCTTCGGCATGAATGGGCCGGCTCGACCGGAGTGATACCACTGCCTCACAGAAAACCGGCGTGAAGCAGCCCCTGTGCTGTATTTCGCCGAGTGAGTGAGGGTACCGGAGGCCCACCCGGGGGGGAAGGGGATAAAAGGTGGCAGCGCACTTGTAACTCCACTGGTGTTGCAAGTGTCAATGAGCGGCGGCAATTGCTTACCATCAGGTGATCCGCCTGCTTGTCTGCTACCTATACTATAAAAAAAAGTTTGTTCAGTGTGGGGACCAAACCTTGGCGTATGAGGTAGGGCCACTACCAAATGCGCCAATTGGCTTTCTTATAGAACACTAGTGGCCCGCCCTCAATTCGTTTCGGAACATTAGTTTCATGTTGTTCCCATAGATGGCGCTGGGCGACGATTACTTTACGCAAGTGTTTCGATTTTCCAGTTTACCTAATAAGCCCTGTCATTTACTATCAATACTTACTATAAAGTACGAATATATAGTCAACGTCAAGGCTTATAATATGAACCGAAAAGACGAAACACTTGTTAGGAAAACTTATTTGTTCTAATTTTGGAAAATAAATTTCCTTTATCAATAAAGCCTTTCTAATTAGTTCGTCTAACATTTTCCAGTTAACGAACATAGTGAGTCTGCCCTTATCTACCTAATTAAAATGAAGTTCCTTAGCTGGCCTTAATTAGGCTTTTACGGTCTTCATAGTTAAGAACTAATTAGTGTTGTTTAGGACTCGTTTAAGTATTTTAGGAAACAATTTTCGATACGTTGTACTGACAGATTTAATTTATCATTTATAAATAAATAGGGATTTTATCTTACTATACGACATCCTTGTAATCATTTAACAGTAATTAACTGCAAAACTTATGACTTTTCAATCAAAGCTGTTCGTTTGCCAGCCCTATATAAACCTGTAATTAATCCATTAACATTAATTTATGATTAATTTCATCAAAAGAACAGATAACTACCTGCAGAATTAAGCAGGCGACTCTTATAAACTAAGTATATGTTAAGGGCGGATATGTTCAAAATGCCTCTCCAAACAGAACAAAACATTACAAATTAATGATCATTATTAACGAATAAATATTGTAGATGTTAGTACCACTAACACATAATAATTATAGCAGTACCTAAGTAGCTTAATTGATGCCAAACTAGAACACCTGTTTCAAAGATTAATGCTTGTATTTGATTTAACTGTAATAATTATTACACATGTATGATATTCAATTAAGGGTTCAAATATTAACGGAATGATTTTGCTGAAATATCATTCAATTATTCAATACATTATTAGTCAGCTAACAATTTTACTACCTATCTCGACTTGACACAGTCTTTTACGTTAGCGCCAAAGCATTAATTGAGGATACAATTAGTAATTTTGGTGTATATAGGTAATAGTAATTTTGATATTTTAGGTTAATATAGTATGGTGAGCAATTAAATAACACTTATTTGAAAAAATATATATGCCTGTGTAACATTAAATATAACATAGCACTAACATACAGGGTGTATTGGTTAACCTGCTGTGTTTCGCCGAGTGAGTGAGGGTACTAGAGGCCCACCCGGGGGAAGGGGATATAAGTTTGGCGCACTTGTGACTCCACTGGTGTTGCAGGTGTCCATGGGTGGCGGCAATTGCTTACCATCAGATCCCTATATCTACGTCTTATATTAACCATTCAGAACGACATTTTGTTCTATAACTTTTGGAAATTCTTCGAAACGTTTATCGACTCTTCATACATAGTCACATGACCGATTTTGCATGAAAAGTTAAAAAAAATGCGAATTTCCAAAAGTGTTGTTCCAAATGTTGTCCATAATTGGTTGGTAGAACACGTGGCTAAAGTGAAGTAAATGTTTGCAGATCCATCCTGTATACTTAATGTAACTGAATAACTTCATCCATAACCCAATTCAAGATTTACTTTGGGATCAAAGTTCAATTCGTCGTGCACAAATGAGTTAGGCGAGCCATTTGTTCCAGTCTAAGCAAATGCTGATAAATGGCTGATATTAAACGTGAATGCTGTTGGAGACAGATCTAGAGTTCTAATGCACCCATTTGTAGATAAGACAAGATCTGATGAAGTCGTTCAGAACGAAGGCTTAAGTCAAAGATGTGAATAAAATTGAAGATGTTTTTTTTATAGAATAGGGGGGGGGGGGGGGGGGGGGGGGTGACGAGCAGACGTATCACGTGATGTTAAGCGATTACCGTCGCCCATGAACACCTGCAACACCAGGGGCTTCACAGGTGCGCTGCCGGCCTTTTAGAGAAAGATATGCCCTTTTCTTGAAGGTTTGTAGGTCGTAGTGGTCCGGAAATACCGCAGGTGGCAGTTCGTTCCATATTTGCGTCGTACGCGGCAGAAAGCAAAGCGCACAGTAGATGTATAAACTTTTTATTTATTATTTTAAAAGGTTCAATGCTATACACAATTACCGAATTAATCAGCAGTAGCTTAGCTTACATAATATTTGACATACGTAAATGTTCTATAATGGACTTAAATTTAATATTTTTATTCTATAATCAAATGCATACAAAGCAACAAAGAAAACAACACGTCAGAAATTTGTAATGTAAAATTTCAGCTCTATCGATTACTTGAAAATGGATTAAAACTTAATTAAATTTTACTGACAAACATCTGGACAGGTAAAACTTATTAAAATCTTATTATGTTTGGGATGTCAGTTGGAAAATCAAAAACGACTGCAGTCATTGTTATGTAAAATAATGTTGACATGGTAGAACAAAAGTTCAAATGCCACTCGTTGGACCAGTCGTCCACCACCAATCGGATTGTTTTTTTCTGAAATCCCATAAAGCTGCGTTCAAATTCACTTTTTTTTAGAAGTTTGAAAAGTACGAAGTCTAGCACTTGAACTTTGGTGCGTTGAAAAAGCAGCTATCCAGTAACTCAATTTTACAAAGTCTTTATCGCATCCTCCAAAGATCTTAAAGATCGGTTAGGAAGTTTTGACGTCGTAGTGAAACTGTTGCTGAGCTGCATAAAGCTTGTTACCCTATTTTAGTTAACTTTGTAAGGTTTTTACCTGGGTGATGCCCCTGTAGTTTTATAGGGGTATAAAATCTCTACTGATAGTATTATCTTTTTATGTATACAATTCAATCAAAAATAAAGGCAAAAAAAGAAACGTCATTTAAATTTAATGCTCCCTATCTTAATTACGGGAAGTCTTTATGTCTATTAAAGTAAGGTATTTTTACTTAAGTGACAACTAAGGCTTAATTAGCGAATATGTAGTGTCCTTAACTGCGTCTTATTTATCGTCGTACACCACGCAACGTTTGTATAGGACGAAACATAAACTGCTTACAGCCGAATCGATTTTTATGAACCCATATTCAAGGTCAATTGATTACCAATAACCTCCACGTATATTGACGTCGAACAAGGACAATTCAGTACATTTGTATTGCGGCATACAATTGGTTTGAAGACTGTCACTCAATTAGGAGGTAGAGATGTATGATTGATGAACTTCGTAGACGCACGACGCTTTTCTCAGAACCGACATCCATCACTTTTGGTGCCTGATGAAAAACAAATTTCATCTTGTGAAAAATTGTGGCAACAATGATTGAGACACTTTGAGTAAATATTCTAATACAGTACAGTCGCTTGTTGTATGTTTGTTTACGGAAGAATCCTCCGTATTTTGTTTGTTTGTGGTTGTTTTTCAACGAGAGCACTCAGTTTTCTTCACCACTCAAATAATTTTGAAGCTCTTTGCTCGCAAATTAATAAGAAGATTGAGTACCTCGGTGGCTCAGTGGTTAAAGGGTCGCGCTTTAAAATGACGCCTGAGCTTGTGGCCCCGGGTCTTGTAACGCCGTGCTTTTGGTCATGCGCCTAATCTTCAGTGTCACTATGATGTCCCATCGAATTAAGAGGCTAAAGGAATAAATTATGCACCTGTGTTTGCGCGTACATTTGCACATTATAATATATCCTGCATACGTCGGTGATCGTTAAAGTTGAGAAAATATTGGTTGGAGGTTTTTTTTTAATAAGAAGATTGCACTCATTGACTCTCTCTCATAAAATATAAAGCGAAACTTGAAACTGCATACAAGGTGTAGATATTTTCACCACGTTATCTACCAATCATTCATAGCTCTTTTTGGGTATTCGTATTAAAAAATCCAACATTTCGGTCATGCGACTTGTTTGTTTTCTAATTTCTCAATTCATATGCGGACGAAAAGTTTATTCCTGTATGGGATATAATAATATAACTATTATTATTATAAACGGGAATTAACGCGGTATTTTTTAAGCACATAATTATGTACTTACTGCTTGACGATTCGGCTTCGTTACAACAACCGTGGTCACAAGCGAAGTTTAGCGATGCGAAGGAGTTTTATAATGCGAATATAATACAGCAATATAATACAGGTATTTTTTGTCACACCACGGTATTGACGGTATGCTGCTTGAAATGTACCAGCTCCAGATGTAAAGACTTATGTATGTATTTATATTGTAGCCCAGAGAGACCATATGAGGCAGTAGTCGACCACCGGAAAGATGGGTCAACGACATTCGCAAACAGAGAGTCGTTGAAGGATTTGGAAGAGGCCTATGTCCAGAGACGGACGATGCACCTATTGTGATTTTGGTAATAATGTACCTGAAAGTTCACAATAATCTACTTCATTTCAATGAAAAATACCAACAAATGTCATCGAGACAAAATACTCAACTCACAAAATCCATGAGCACGGAATACCCACAAATGTAACTTACACTTACTACTTAAACTCTGCGTTTTCACACAGTATAATTGTGCCCAGAAGCAGAATTTGCCCTCAAGATGACACTAAAGTATATTGGATAAAGACAGTAGGTACATCAATTACGCGGAGCACTTAGTCGAGTTTAACGACGAATATAGTTTTCCGCTATGCAAATCCTTTTTATTCTCTAAAATCTGGCCGGAACATAGTCGGCACGAACCAAATTCAAAGATATTTGGTATAATCTCGATATCTTTAAGGCAAGGCGTGAACAGCCATCTTCTAAGCAAACGCATATCATCTCAGACCTCATCATTGTATTCCATCAGCAGCTTGTGGGCAAGCGTCAGCCTGTAAAATACCCACATTAATGAAGAAAACGATGCAAGGGATTTTGGATCGTCTTGCTACTCATCATCAGCAACCCACGCTCATCCACAGCTGAATATAGGTCTCCCCCAATACACGCCACCGCTCCCGATTTTCGGCCACTCTCATCCAGCTCACTCCAGCCAGCCTTCGAATGTCGTCATCCCATCTTGTAGCAGGGCGTCCAACACTACGCTTACCGAGTCGCAGTCTCCACTCAAGGACTTTATGGCTCCAACGGTTGTCAGTTCTGCGGCTAATGTGACCAGCCCACTGCCACTTCAGTTTGCTAATTCGGTGGGCTATGTCGGTGACTCTGGTTCTCTGTCGGATTACATCATTTCTGATGCGGTCCTTGCGGTCCGTCTTGCTACTGCTAAAGTTTATGCTATACCGTAACCCTACGCCTTAGCGTATCTCCGCCCATATTGTGTTCGTGGGTGGTAATTGAAAGCGGGCATTAAGCTCTGTAACCCTCGCCGTGAGATGTGCATTAGTGCCTAGTAATTTGTTTGCCTACCTGCTAATTATGGGCATGTGAGGTTGGATTACTTGGAGACAAAGCGAGTACAGACACGTGCAGTTACATGTGTAGATACTCTTGCAAATATGAACCTTAATGCCACTTGAGCAGGGAGGAACTTTTTATTGCACGTGACTGTAACTGTTTACTAATTGAAGAAAAAAGAAGTAGTGGTGAGTATTATCCAAACACGTTAACTGACTATGATAGTGCTTCACTTTTGAACAAATCGACCGGAGGTTTGATACCAAAGCCTCACAGAAAAACGTTGTGAAGCAGTGCTTTTGTCGAAGATTACTGAAGGCTCTACTTGGTGGAGAAAGAGGGTAAAACACGCGCTCTTGTGTACATTTCAATACACGGCAATCGCTCACCATCAGGTAATCCGTTCTTGCCTGCTAATTAATAATCACGTTAAAAAAAATATCAGAGTCTCAACGACGTGTACAGTTAAAAACTCTGACGCAAGGTTAAATACTTAGTCCACACGATAAAAAAAACATAATCTAGATTTTGGTGACATAAGCTAAAATTGGCTTTGTACTAAAATAATCAAAAATTTTAGACAGGTCTGACTTCTTTTGACGGTAATCGAAAGTAAAACACATGTGAAAAACTCTAGCAACACTACGCTTCTAACAATAAATATAAATGAAGCGGACTTATCCGGGCAATCAACAACAATATACCTCGGTTACCAAAGAACGTGGTAATCCAGTTAGTTATTATGAAACATTGAACATAAGTTCCTCAGGTAGTATATACAAATACCTATAGTATACCTAACTGTATAGTAAGAAGCCGAAACAAACGAACTTCAAAAACGGAAAGTTAGGTAATCTTATGTTCAGTTCCACGGGTAATGTTATATAGCTCTCCCACGGTAAAAAACTTGTCGCGTCGGGATATTTATCTATATTATATTTTACATCTATCTGCCAAAAAATATTTACAAGATGAAATTTGTTTTACATCAGACAGCGGTGATGGATGTTGACAAGGCTGAGGCGAGAGCCATCGGGAGCTGACGGCCGGGCATCAGTCAAACTTTATCATGTTCTAATTTAGAGGTGACAGTCTATAGCAATGTTTTCACTGGTAGGACGCGAGCCGCCTTCGCAACCCTAAGGACAAAGTCTATGACGCCTCATTTAGCATGATCCCGAACTGTGGAAACCAGGAACAACGAAGGCACCACAAACACCTAGACTCAACACAAATATCTACTTCATCAACAAACATTTGCGTTGCACAGGGAAACGAACCCGCGACCATTGCGTCTCAAATGGCACTCTAACCACAGCGCTAAACAGGTAATGGAATAAGATAATGGAATATAGGCATACTTAAATGATTAGAATCTATTAGTTTTCATAAAACTGTGGACAAATATCATCAACCATAAAACAGTTTGTATGAAAGAATTAGGTCGTAAATAGGTGGAAAGTTATTCAGAACTGTAAATATTTATCCACACAACCTGGACATAAATTTCGCACTGTCCCAAAAAATTTGCTGTCCGACCCTTTACATTTTATAATGGGCAAAAGTAAATCTTTTCCGTCCAAACATAAATAAGGGCAGCACAAACATTGGGCAAAGTCGACACACCCATAAAGTAGGTACGTCTACATCGATCATGTTTGCAATCTGTTCCTCTAATACTTGCACGAAGGGATGTTATGGACCGTAAGTGTGACCGAAACTATCGGATGTCCGATACAAAAACGTATCCGAACCCGATATTTATAGCTTTTGATCCAGCTTTTTTTGAAAGACCGGCAACGTATCAGCGATCACGAAAATTTACATAGGCGTTGGAGATTGCTTACCATCAGGTGGCTCGCTTGCTCATTTGTTACTTTTAACAGAAAAAAAGGAAATATGTGTTTATCATAATTATGTGTTCAGTTATGGTGTCCATATTAATAAATTATTTTTCTTTCTATATTTCTTTTTATTTATTTGGAGATGCCGATGTCCAGCAGTGGTGGATGTCCTGCGGCGTGCCGATGATGGATGACGACCGACAAAACTTGTCATAAAAACTGTCATGAAAAGCGCAACAGTTTCCCGATACTGTATTCACATATCCGCCACCGAAACCGAAGCATCCTATTAACAACCCTTTTGCAAGAGGCCGAAATAAATCAAATCTGCTACGCTCCTTTCCTTCATAAATCCATCCCTTATTATTTATCGTCCCCCAAGATTGATGTCGTTTGAATCTGTTCGTTCGCCAATTAGTGTTTCGACAAGCAGACGTGTATTGGATGTTGACAAGGGTATCGTTGAGCGGGAACATTCCTCTTTGTCGCTTCCGTGGTCTAATGATTTCGGTCCAACGGACTTGCTCGGTTGGGGTGGTGTTCCTCAATGCACCGCGAAGGCGTGAAAGGGAGGCCTATTTAAAGTATGACTGCTTCGGTGGCGGAGCTAGTGGGTCGCACTTTAAAGCGACGGCTGCGGTTGAGGTCTTGGCTTGGATCCTCAGGTCGTTTTGTGCCTGAGTGTTTTTTCGTTAGCTCGTGAGCAAGGGCTTCCCCTAATAGCCTCCACTGCTCTGTATTCTTTGCCAGCGTTTACCAGTCATTAGAATGTTGGTTCAAGTCATCAATTCATCTCTTTCTGGGCCTACCTCTTAGAGGGCGACGTACAGGCTATCATTCCGTGATAATCTGGGTCCTGAGTTTTCCAGTGGTAGATTATATTATGTTTTGACATTCATAAGTGTTCTGTATGGACCTAACTTGAATAGATTTTTTTCTTTTTCTATTTTCTACTGTTGAGAAATTTCATAGTCAGCCCAAAGTCTGGAAGTTGGTGGTCCTGTACCCCCGTGCCTCGGAAAGTTAATAAAACCGTTGGTATAGCAGCTCCTAATCCCTCTTTGGTCGTGTCACCCTGGTGTCCCATCGAAATATGAGAGGGTAAGGGTAGAGATTGTACTTGTGTTTGCGCACACACTTGAACACTATATAATTTATCCTGCGTACGTTAAGATCGGCCGCCGTAGCCAAATTGGTTGGAGGATTTATATTTATTTTATTTGTTTTTATCAGACCCAAGATTAATCTGCGTAATTACATAAGGAACAAAGGAGATTCAAGACCGAAACTGCATAATGCATTAAATTACGTTCTTCCCTAAAATGTATTATTAATAGACAAATCAAAACGAAACTCAACAAAGGACAGATTAAAGACGCTCAAATATAAGCCTATTTCAGAATAATTAGCGTCTTTTATTAAAATGACACGAATTGTTCCGGGGCTATTCGCGAGCGACGAGTCTTGGATCTGAAAATAACAGATACGTACTTTTACTCTTGCCAACAATAGATATCAACAACCATCACATAAATACATCGACTTGAATCCAAAGGAAGTTATGCATTTACGTAAAATTTACTAGGGTAAACTCATAGTTCACCGGTAACCCGAAAACACGAAACACTTGTGCGATGTTATCGACTCCCAGCTCCATCTATTGGTAGACAGTGGAACTATTTTCCCGAAACGAAGTGAGGACGGGCCACTAGTACTTCATAAAATGACAGTCAGAGTAAATGTCGCACGTCGTCTTAATTAGCTACAATCGTAAGATGACAGAGTTGAAATATGTATGTTTAGACTCATCGCAATTATATAATGTCGCAACGACACCTAAGTAAGACTATTCAGTAGTAATATGGTTTTAATGTGAGTTACGGGAGTGAAAGGTGTAAATGAAAAGAATGCTGATGTTGATCCGGTGATCCGTCTGCTCGTCTGTCACCTATTACATAAAAAAAATTTAAAGATAAATCAAAAATATATGGAAAATCTAAACAAAACACCGCTACAATTCCTTGACAAAAGAAAGCCAAGGCGAAAAAGAGACAAAGATTTTCTTCTAAAAAGTATCTTCCTAACCAACCTGTAGATTTCCATTTGGTAACGGAATTATACAAAAAAACACCAGGAATCTCAACTCAAAGAAGCTAAGAAATAAAAAACCTCAAACCAGCTAAGTATGAAAAAGAAAATTTTGGCATGAATGGGCCGGCTCGACCGGAGTGATACCACTGCCTCACAGAAAACCGGCGTGAAGCAGCCCCTGTGCTGTGTTTCGCCGATTGAGTGAGGGTACCGGAGGCCCACCCGGGGGGGAAGGGGATAAAAGGTTGGCAGCGCACTTGTAACTCTACTGGTGTTACAGGTGTCCATGAGCGGCATTGCTTACCATCAGGTGATCCGCCTGCTCGTCTGCTACGTATCACATAAAAAAAAACAAGGAATAAACTACCATCACGATAGACACGTGTCTCAAAAAAAAATCCTTCTGGAGAAAAAATCTAGCAAAATGTACCTCCCGCTCTCAACCAAACCGCCGTTAGGTATCAGCAATGGAATATTCAATAAGTTATTTAGCATTTCTCAGTTTATTAGCGCTGAGTGGAGTGTTCTGTAGCCGTCATCAAATATTTAAGTGTATTTTATTCCCACTGAGGTATAAAGACGGTTGTCCTATAAATTAGTCGGTTTGGTATCCGGTAGGATTAAACGATTTGTGGTGGAATAAGTGAAAATAATTTGTGGCTCTACTGATGTTGCAGGAGCACAAAATACATATTGACACAGAAGGCTGACTGCCCACTAAGAGCTAAAAATATGTCATGTACTCACGCTTGCGCACTAACGGGCAAAAACGCCTTTTCGACCACATTAATCCTAACTTATGACATAAGATTGTCAAACTGTCGAGGTCTATGGTAGAGGCTGCGTGCTTAAGTACTCATGCCGGGCAACAACCCTAGCTTATGTCAACGAACTCTTCTAAATTCAAAATCAGGTCAAAGTCTAACTTCTGTGTGTAATTATTTTGTGGCAGGAGTCTATAGGTGGCGGCATTCGCTAACCATCAGGTGATCTGTCTGCTTGTCTGCCACCTATCAATGTAATTGGCTTAACCATTGAACCAATACTATCACATATGTTTATTGCATTATACAATAATGTTTAACTATATTAATAAGAACTTCCCTATTTTCTTGTGACCACGGTTATTTTAAAGCAGCTGAAGAATCATGACTCATGATGGTATGAATTATCAAAAGATAAATTCATCATCATTCTTCATTTATTAAAATTGTCATTTAGGTCCGGCGCAACCAACTTTACTGCTGATTGCAATATTGCGCTTGAGCAACTAACTATACGAGGATTCACACCTTTTCACAAATATTGTTTAAATTTTGTCTTGTTTTAAATGTTACACTGGTCAACAAAGAAATTTTCACAAAGTTAGTGGGTAATTTTATTTACCACATTGCATTCCCTGATAATGAATCGGTTATTAGATTTTTCATATCACGTCTAGTTTTTGAGTTATAATGGGGTCAATAATATCAAAAAGGGCTTTTAATGTATTTTTTGAGACTCGTTTAAATAAAAACCAAGTAGTGTATCGCAATATAAAGTTATGTTTTGAAAATTAATATTTTAATAGGCCATTTTTGGGATATTCAGCCCATTATAACTCATAAACTATACGTGATATGAAACTTCTAGTAACAGATTCATCATCGGTGACTGCAATTTAGATAAAATATTGGCCACTGATTGAAGAGATAAAAAAAATTGAAATTTTGTCGACCAGTGTATTAGTGTTAAATTTCTGTTTTTGATGGTATAGGTATTTTAATTCACAAAGAACGTTATTTTTAGGACTTGTCATAATTCCTCTATTCATAGTTGGACTTATTGTTTGAGCCAATCCTTGTATTCAAAACATCTAAAAACTATTGTTTGAAAATACAGCTAAAACTATTGCGTGAAAACATACAACAAACAAATGAGTACTTCATTGTTCTATTCTGCATATTTTCACTAAATATTTTTTTGCTTTCATTCTAGTTTGCTTTTGAATTCTCTGTGCTAATATTGCCTGAAAAATGCATTTGACCACGGAGAAAGCAAGGGGATTCAACGCTTCAATTAAGAAATCGTAGCACTCGGTAGGTATTCTGTGGAATAGAAAATTTTCATTTATCCAACGATGACAAAGTCAATCTCATAACTTCTAATAAACTTGTCCGAAACATCAAAAGGTTCATAATAATGTTGTTCCGATGGTATCATTTTATTTTGTCGTTTCACTATTAAGGGCCTTTGAAAAATAGCGGCGATGAAACCTGTAAACGGATTTTGATCTGAATGGAAAACTATTTCGGATAGTTTATTCGTTACGATAGGTTTGTCAAAGGCCAATATTGAATTTGATGGACATTATCTACAGACCATACAGCCTTCAACAAGTTTGTTTTGGCCGATGATAAATTGGACGGAACTAATTTTTGAGTACCACTGCACTGGCGCAGATTTTTAAGCCAAGAAGTTCTTCTTCTTCTTGGGCTCCTCTTTCCCTGGATCATGCCTTGTATTATAAGTTGCAATAGGTCATACTTCGGGCCATGCATTATTATGTCCAAGATATTCCAGTTTCCTTCTTTTAATGGTACTTAGAACTTCAACTTTCTTTCCTATTCTTTGCAACACTACTTCATCCACACTTTTCTCTCCATGAAATGCTTAACATTCTTTTATATGTCCATATTTCCAATGCTTCGATCATATTACACATAGCATCCGTCAAAAAAAGCACCCGTTCTCTGTTTAGAGCAGCTAGCTAGAGTCAATGGTTCAAGTCGCAATTATGATCGCCAACCTTTGTTAGAAGATGGTACTCAAGAAGAAGAATTTTTGAGTTCTCGAGCCTGAAGTTCTTGTAGATCATTTTCGACGACGTCTTTCAATTGTCTCTGTTTATTTGTGCACTTTGCCAGAACGTACCTATTATAGTTGTTTTTAATTCTTAATGTGACGTAATACGTTGTAGCATAAATGTTTTATCCAGGTTAAGTCCAGACGCGGAGTGGCTCGCCGCTCGAGCCACTCATGCTATTTCCGTTCCGGTCAAGGCTCAACATGACTGTTCCATCGTTCCAACACTTAAAACGTCATCGTGTTTTGCAACTTTATTTTTGTATTTTTTTTTCTAAGAGGAGACAACAATAATTTCAGGGAGGACTGAGTATGTACATAATAAAAAATTATACAGATCCATTCATCAGCAACCCACACTCGTCCACTGCTGGACATAGGTCTTCCTTAATGCACGCTCCCAAATTTCAGCCACTCTCATTCAGCCCACACCAGCCAGCCTTCGAATTACAGACCCATTACTAAAGAAAAATACAGGGAATACGATTTTAAATATCGAATTGGTAGAGCCAATCATTAAACATTTGTACTAAAATGTTTGGAAATTCGTCGATTACTCCTTATACAAATTGAAATAGTTGTGACAGACTTTGTATGAAAAGTTGGAATTTTTTTATGCGAATTTCCACAAGTCAAGAAATAGATATCAAGTCATCGCTACTATGATGAGATTAGGCTTAATCACCACGCTTGCCTAATGCGGATTGGTGATCTCAAACCCGAGTTTGGTCGAAAAACTCGATCATAGAACTGTAGGATTCCCGAACTCGATGCATTATTGAATGGAATTGGATATGTCCAACTATTTTCGTATCGCGTTAAATAATTAATCAACCCTAAGGCTGTATTGTTCAGCGAAGCCTTGCCGGGTCCTTTATTCCCCACCCCCCAGTTTTTGTGGGCATTCATGTCAAGAACAGGGAAACGTACGGTTTTAGACTTTTGCGCTGCATTATACCGTCAGCAGCAAAAGTCACTTTACACTCCAGGTGATCAAAGATAAGTTAACGTTTAAACTTTCAAAAAGTAGTTGACTGTCTTGAAATCATTTACTTATAAGCGCTCAATAAGTTATAAATATGTTAATAGTCGATGTTCGTGTTTTTTCCACTTACGAGCACATATATGAGATATATTTGACATACAAGATATATTTGACAAATTGGACGTCTTCAAGAAAATGACAACTTCAGACGTTAGTAATTTTGTGACGATCGAAGTGTACGAGTATATGTTTTCTAGGACACCTTGCACGCTCAGGTATATCTGCTGCTGACTGTACAATACACCCTGCAGACAGGGGCGTTAAATAGCCAATTAAAAGTAAGACGAATTTACCAATAAGACCAATTCAGTAGAGCTTTTAATGGCGGTGCCACTTTTGGCACGTTCAAGCTGCATCTAGTTCATAACGATCGAAGATTGAAATAGCAAAGTACGTTCGTATTGAACAAAGGCCCAACTATTTTGAATATTCCATTTGCAACTAGTAACCTAACCTAACTTTCCATTGGAAAGCACCTAAACCGATACACCCTTAATTTTTGCGCAGAGGAATGTGTCCATATCACATAACGGTGGAATAGTAAATTAAATCGGGTAACTACAAAACTTCCCTACCAGAGGAATGAGGTCAACTGCATCACAATTAATGCAACGCGAAAATTTAAAAACATGCATCACAATTATTCCTACGTTCCATTTGAGTCGTTATATTAACAACTGTACTTATTTTGATAGAATTTCGGCAGATTTGGATGCCGCGGCGTATGGCAGTCCGTGCAATGGTCTGGCTGCCACACGCCGCGACAACAGGAAACTTAATGAGTTACTTACCTGTTTGTTATTGCCCCCTTATTTTGTTAATTACAATTGTGGACAACGGGGTTGATTACACTGAAGGTAATAAGATGTGCTTTTTATAAATATTAAGTAACATTTAGTTGTAATTGTTTGTTGTTCCTAATAAATTAAGAAAAAAACTGTAGGTATTCACGGTTCATCATCATCAGCAACCCACGCTCGTCCACTGCTGGACATAGGTCTCCAATGCACGCCACCGCTCCCGATTTTCGGCCACTCATTCAGCTCACTCCAGCCAGCCTTCGAATGTCGTCATCCCATCTTGTAGCAGGCCGTCCAACACTACGTTTGCCGAGTCGCGGTCTCCACTCAAGGACTTTATGGCTCCAACGGTTGTCAGTTCTGCGGGTAATGTGACCAGCCCACTGCCACTTCAGTTTGCTAATTCGGTGAGCTATTCACGGTTGGATAAATTATATTTCCGCCAGGTTATAAAAAGTAGGGGAAAAAATGTTGCGTGCTCCGTTCGTGAAGATAAAATATAATGTCATCATATTAGGCAATGCATCTCCACTGCTGAAAATAGGCCTCGTCTAATGCTCTTCACACAGATCGGTCTGCCGCCCGCATCTAATTAATTCGTACAAATATAGTGAAAAACCATCATAACTGTGGGAGAGCCACGCTTCGGCATGAATGGGCCGGCTCGACCGGAGTGATACCACTGCCTCGCAGAAAACCGGCGTGAAGCAGCCCCTGTGCTGTGTTTCGCTGAGTGAGTGAGGGTACCAGAGGCCTACCCGGGGGGAAGGGGATAAAAGGTTGGCAGCGCACTTGTAACTCTACTGGTGTTGCTGGTGTCCATGAGCGGCGGCATTGCTTACCATCAGGTGATCCGCCTGCTCGTCTGCTACCTATCACATAAAAAAAAATTGAAAAAGAAAGTTTGCCTAGATTTTTTGATATCACGCAAAAACGAGGTAAACTAATTTGCTCCAACGAGACGAACAGCCGCGTAGCCATCACGTTGGAGTAAAATTGCAAATTTAAATTTTTCGTAGCACAGTAGCTATTTCCACATACGTAAAGGCTTTATCGAAACATTAAAAAATATCACCGTATTTAGATTTTTTTTTATGTGATTTTTTTTTTATGTGGTAGGTAGCATACGAGCAGGCGGATCACCTGATGGTAAGCAATTGCCGCCGCCCATGAACACACGCAATAAGTGCGCTGCTAACCTTTTATCCCCTTCCCCCCTTTGGGCCCCCGGTACCCTCACTCACTCGGCGAAACACAGCACAGGAGCTGCTTCACGCCGGTTTTCTGTGAGGCAGTGGTATCACTCCGGTCGAGCCGGCCCTATTCATGCCGAAGCATGGCTCTCCCACAGATATTACAATACAATATAGATTATTCGAATTCACCAGTCTAATTGCTTTTATAACTCAAACCCGAACGCTTTTAACTTTCTCCACTGACCCGAAAAGAACCATTCGCAAAGATCACCAAACTAAAAGTTCTTGGAGAGGCTTTGTATTCTATCTATCTAGATAGAAATCTGTTTCCAAGTAATCTATACAAAACTTCAATTAATAGGTCGCGCCTCACTGGCCGTTTGTTATAGTTACAAATTTCAGGTAAATACAGTTCGTGTAACAAGGCTGGTTCAATTTGAATGCTAGAGACTTGTTGAGAAATATTGTTTACAATCCTAAATTAATAGAAGATAATAAAACAGTAGAATAGGTTAGTTGAAAGGGTTTGAAGATTATTTACATTACCCGTTTAAGCTTTAATAGTTTAACAATAGACCAAAAAGTCTAATAGTGTAATTGCTTCTAAATTTTCCATCTCTCTTTAATCTAAAATGGAAAGGACGGTTTTGACTCGTATGCTAGGTATTTTGTGAGTTGTTATCTTTGACCTAAACATACCATAAGACATCAACTGAAAATTCCTTGACTCCATAAAGTATCGCTAGACACAAAATCTTGACAACATAATATTTGATAACTTTGCTAATTCGACTTTGTTCCTTGGAAGGTAAAGGATTTTTAATAATGATTCTAAAGTGTATACATACAGTATGTATTTTAGTAAATCAACTATTTTGAACAACGTTAGTTGTAATTGAAATTCATCAAATTTTTTTTCGACCCTTCCATAAAAAATTAACAAATCACGTAACCGACTTTCTTTGCCAATTTTCTAAAGGCATAATTATAACAAAGCACGATGCCCAAAAATGGCCATAGCACGCCCATAAAAAAGATTTTGGTTAAAAATTATGTTTTTAATTATTTTGAATGGTCAACATATTCGTTTTACCCCTAAAGTCCAAAATAATTTATCACACTAAATAAGTTTTGAATTGACCCCACTAACACAGGAATCATTCTTTTCCTGGAAGTGTAGAGCCGAGTTGCCATTTTAGAGCCAAACGTCAATTAAATCGATTCTTATCGATTAGAGTACGCACCACCACTCAAGGGGGCGGATTTTTTAGGATCTAAATAAAAGTACCTAAGGACGCGTCCTTAGGAATATTAGGCGTTATTTTCTTTATTTATTCAAAATAGAACAATTAAATAAAATAGCAGCTCATAATTTCCCAAAATGTCAACATGCCAAACGTCAATAGCAGCCTAACTGCTGTGTGTGAGTGAGGGTACCGGAGACTCAGCGGGGGTTTACCATACTTGAGAAAGAGAGAGAGGTTACCGTCTTTCGCGCTTTTTTATCCAGTGTCGTGACAGATTCCTTGCTTCACGCTTGCGGGCCAGTATGGCGATGCCAACGGATAGGATACCCTGAGGATACTTCATCCGTTGTCTACCGTTGGCTACCATTTTGTTTACCACCAGGCCGAATGGAGTCAATAAAAATAAAAAATAATAATAAATAAATATCCCAGGACACCAATTAGGTACACAAAAAACAATAATTATGAATGTATTTTTTTTAATAATTTGAAACAATTGATATTGATTACTGTTTCATTTATTCAATAGGTATCGATTGTTATATTTGCAGTGGCCAAAGAGAATATAATCACTTGGCAGTGGCAACTCCACTTACAATACGTCAAACGTCATTTTAGCTCTCGAGTTTTGAACTTTTGAAATTGAGTATAATATTTTTATTTAGTAAAACAACGAATTTGCATAAAAATGGACTCCGGTGATCGATCTAATCCTGAAGACCTTGGCTTGAACATGGATTCCGCTCCCGCTTCCTCCGCAACCACTCGCCCGCCATTATCGCTGAGGTGCAAAATCTCATTCAAAGATGATTAATCAGTGGTAAATAATTATCGTAATATCTTTTGATTGTTTAACAATTTACAGTGGACAATATGATTGTATTATATGGGCTTTTTCATTGCAACAGGTATTAACAAGCGACGACATTAAAGTATTAAGGTATTAACAAGAATTATTCTTGCTGGACAGCAGCTTGGAGTGAAATAAGACAGCCTACTTCTGCAGATCAACAAGTGCACCAATTGTTGGTCATACACATGTATGCATCTCCTGTGGACGGTAGCTTTTACGAAGAAGATCACACACATTGACAAATACCACACCTCGTGTGGATGGTATTAGACAAGATATTACTCGTCAAATTGCACCTCGTGAGGTAAGTTTTTGACTTTATTAAGGTTGCATTTATTTGTGTTGATAAATCTGATCGGTGTTGATCTTGATCAACAGTAATAATACGGGTTGTGCAGCAATACAACAATACTGTTGCAATTGTATTGTAGGCCGTCGAACTGTGGGATGCTGTGCCCACGTCTTGTCGGTGATCTGGTATTTGGGATGGGCTCGCCATGAAAGTAATATAGCAGTACCTGCGCAATTTCTGGATGACGTCTTAATTGTTTATGACGATGAATAAAGAACGTTTTTTAAATGAATTTCCGACTTTTACTTATCTGATAATTACCTCACAATAATAATTACATTATATACTATATTTTACGCATAAAATTATTGGTGTGCGCTTTTCAGCCAAAACTATTCTGAACTTTGGGCATTGCCCTTCTGCAGAATGTTCGGTTAGAATATGTGCTTAAAGGGATGTAATGTGTACCGATACACTCTATTATATTTTCGAATTTAATGCGTAACTTAGCTTACGGGCGATACCTTTTCAAGTGGTCGAGTACTAGTGTTTCAAAGAGGCTGAAGTAGTGCGTAAATATTTGTATTGTTTAATGATACAAAGCAAAATCGTCGTGATATTCGAAGCGGCAACTCTAGAGAGTTGTTTGAACAGGTGTTTGGAAGTTGCTAATTGGAGTTAAAAATTATGATTCGTGATTAATAAAGTTGATCCTTGAGACATTTCTGTGGGGGTATCTTACCACACTCGTAGATTTAACCTTTAAATTTTAAACAGGCACCATACTTCTATGTAGATCATTATCTATTATAATCTATTAGGAACTCACTCTCTTGCTATGACATTAGTTTTAAACTCGACCAATAGATGGCGCTGGATATCGATTACATACGACGTTGCGGCGTAACCGAAAAGGGCGTTCATTTTAGTCGTTACAGCACACTCGTACATAACTTTCAGCTGGAATCGTGCTTCGCGAACGAGCCTGATATATTACTAGATTATTACACCCTCTTGATTCCTATTATACTAATTCAATTGAAATAAATCGACAACTATCCTAATCCATAGTACTATAAAAATGCTAAAGTAACTATGTCGTCTGGCGTAATCTTTCACGCCAAACTCTGAACGGATTTAATGAATTGTATACAGTAGATCTACGAAGAACCTAGTTACTTTTATGCGAAAAAGGGTTGTGTAAAGGAGCTGTATACCTCAAAGTTTTTTTCCACGCACGAGTCGCGGGCGGCCGCTATAATTATGAACATTATTGCAAATTGGAAAATTAAACGAAGAACAGTATATCTTGAAAATTCAAAAATATATCAACATTCAACCAAAATAAATCAAATCAAGTCTCGTCAAGTTTGAAAAATTAAGCCCTCACACAGATCCCGTCGTAAGGATGAGCCCCTACCTGTCACTAATTCGTCCTTGTTAATTAAAACAAAAACATCTCCCGTCCCTGTCCCTCTAGACTCTCCCCTCCCGCTCTGCCCCAGATGCCTCCGTCCTAATTGCTCCCTTCAGAACTTAATGACTTCCTCAATTTTCGCAGAGATTTTGTTTTAAAATGACTTGAAGCTCACGGTGCTTTTGTTCAGAGCATTATTGTGACCTCATATGGCTAGATTGTGGACGCTGGTTTTAAAAAGAGATATGGAAAGTTTGAAGCAGTGATATTTTTAAATACTGAGATGCATTCATTAAATAACAGAAGAACGTTGATTATAAGGACGATTATCCGAATCGGTCCTAAGTACTCAGTCGATCGGTTTTATTTCAGACTAGCGTTTTAAACGCTCGTTTTTTGAAGCGCGTTTTGGCTGTCGATCGTTGACGCGCTTCTAAGCTATTGCTATGGAAACCATATCAATTAGGTATTTCACGGTCCATTTGAAAACGCATACAAACGCGGAATACAATCGTTTACGCGCCTGGTTTTATGATGCTCGCTTAAGCTCGTATGCTGAAACAAGCGTATACACGCAGAAAAATGTGCTAATCTGAAACTAGAGCGTAATATAAAAAAATAAAACGAAGTAAATTTTCAATAAAAATTCGTGAGGTTGCATTTTAGTCTGATAGAGATTTTCAAGTGAACATTACTATAAATGCGTTTGATATACTTATTTGAAGTTTATTTTAAGTGCGATATTCTTCATCTTTATTTCTTTACGTATTCGAATCAATCTCGGTCCGAATTAAGTCACATAGTCGGCTTTCTACTGTACTTACAACATTTTTGCTTAAGTGATGTATGCGTATAAGTATAATTATTGATGATACACTGTTGCTGTTGCAACAAAACTTCTCGCCGCGCCTAACCTAAAAGATACTTCCTTTCGTACACAAATTGTCTTTAGTTGATTACAACTAAATAAAAGGAGCCACTAGCTTACGATTGTAGATGAGATATAAAATAATGTCCTACCATTAAGAAACGGCGAGGTTGGAGCTACGGAAACATAAACAGTAATGCCCCTTAATACATCTGATAGGGTCTCTATCCGCTCACTGATAAGGTCTATCTCTTTAACGACTCTAGTTTAATAACAATTTATATAGGCCATCTTGCTGCCCATTTATTAGTAGTTGAACACTTTAGGCTTGGTCAAAGTTGAGTCAATATCTCAGATTCCGCTACAGGTCAAAGGTCTGAAGAAATCGACAAATGCATCAGCATGACGATGGTATCTCAGTGGATCAGTACGCCTTTTTAATCGAAGGTCACACGTTCAAATAGCCAACCTTCGATTATTATCACCGACTTAAAAAAACTGTTTAATATTGACCTAAATTCATGGCATCTTCGTAAAATGGTTCGCAAATTCCTTTGGGATCCTAACGGGGGCGAACTTCGAAATGTTATCAAACAATATAGCAATTTCAAAAGATCTTCGATCCTGCTTTTGCGCTTTTTTTATTCGAGATCAAAGGTCGATGTTTAGCACTATTGCCGACCTACATCGTCAACACCTTATTGGCCACTGATTCTAAGTTTTAATTCTATTATTTTTTATAAAACATAAACCCTTACCTTTACGAAATATACCCCCGACACTTTCGACTGCGTTACCGCGGCTGTTGTAACGCAGTCGAAACGTCAAGCAGTAAGTGCTAGAATGTACTTATTAATTTTCGTCGCGTTTAGTCCCGGTTATATGAAGTATTTGTATAATGCAACGCGAAAGTTTAAAAACATATTATACCCCCGACAACCTACAGTCAGTTGTAGCCCTCCCATGCTTAATTCTAAATACTTGGACAAGGCGTCAAATTAAGTGTGTTTTACCATGTAATGTGTTACTATGGGTGCTTGTGTCAATTCCAAAACCACTCATCATCATCATCCATCCTCATAAACCTTTTCAACCACATAATTGCATTAGTAACTAATGCATTTTTCAAACACAACACGTCCAACATTTACACTCATACATTAGGAAAAATTTAACCTAATGTTAGCAAAGCTGCCAACGGTCAAATCCGTGTTTAAGTTTTAATACGAATTTCAGCGGGTTGTAAATAGAGCCCAGTCATGCCACATGGTTGCATATAATGGCTTTATTATCATAATTTCAAACAAAATAAATGGACTCTGTTAGTGATGTGCCATAAAGCGAAAACAAACTAGAAAACCCGACTCGGTTTTATACCAATCACATCATAATCCCCTAGTTTTGTACCCTTAGGGTATGATTTTTTGAAAGTTTATGTGAGACCAAATTCAAGATTAATCCTTTCGAAAAAAAAATATATATATAATCGTGATACCCAGGAACAAGTTTACAAACAATATACATTAAAATAATAATGATTATAAAAATAATAATGTTTTAAAAGTTTGAACAGAGTGATACCACGGCATCACAGAAAACCTGTGTGAGGCAGCGCCTGCGCTGTGTTTCACCGAATGATTAAGGGTACCAAAACCCAATCGGGGGAAAGGGGGTCAAAAGGATGGCACCGCACTTGTGCCTCTAGTAGCGAGTGTCTAAAGGCAGCAGCAGTCGCTTACCATCAGGTAAAATAAGTTACTCTGCTTACCCTAATTACCCTGACTGGGCACATTACTAAACTGTATTCGTGATTCGGCGCCACTAATATTCCTTAAAAATGCGTCTCTATAATCAGACGCGTGATTTGTTTTGATGCAGATAGCTCCCTTATATTTGGCTAATGGCACCGTAAAATGGATTTTGGTGATTTCGATTATATGATTATAAACTTACCAAATTAGGTCGCATATAGAAAATTGTACCTGTAACAAGTAAACATTATCATTAGTCAGTGTTTACAATTTGTGAGATACGAGATTTTATTTACTGTGTTATTTAATCTATCTTCTTCTTCTATGCTATTTATAAAGAGGTAACTTCTATAGACAACGACAAGGTTTATAGGTAAACCGAAAACACGAAACGCTTGCGCGATGTAATTGGACACAGCGCCATCTATTGGTTCATTTCTGAATTACGTTCCCGAAGCGAAGTGAGGGCGGGCAGTGGCCCGTATGTCAAATAGAATTTGACATACTTTCGATATATTTTTTTTAGATTGTTATTGTAATTAAGAATGTATGCATTTGACATTATATTGTAAATATTTATCATTGCACCATAATATTATATTTTAAATATTTTATTTTATACTAACGTCAAAAGACCCAAAAGCCTTATAAAAGGCCTAAAACTTGAATTGATTTTCCATTGTGTCTGCTGTCTACCTTGCGTTAATGTAATTTTTAGCATGCTGACATTTTCGGCAACTGTAAGCCAGTAATGTCCACTGTAATAAATAAATACGAGTTGACATTCCTTCTAAAAACGTACAAAGGTTCCAAAATTGGAACCAACAAAACACAAGTACCAGAGGTTGAACCGACCCAAATCTGTCATTAAAATTAATAGGCGTTGGAAATGAATTTGAAATTGGTTGAGGATGTCAGATTTGGGTACGTTAATGTCTTGGCGTCTGCACAACCTAGTATGTATAGAATAACAATCGAATACATACAGGGAGTATCTCCAGACATTTACAGCCCTTTAATCACATCTTCTGCCAAACATTCTGAAGAACATTTACTTAGTTCTACAACTTTTGGAAATTTGTAAGAAAATTTTCGGCTCCCTATGCAAAATAAACAAGTTACCTACATCGCCAACTTTGTATAAAAAGTAGTTGATTTATGGCAATTTTCAAAAATCATTAAACAATGTTGTTCAAAACGGTAAGTAAAATTTGTGGTTTAAGGGATGTAAATGTTTACCGAAACATCCTGAATATGATCCGTCAAAAAATGTATCCCTCTCATTTTACTGTAACCCGGCTGAACGAAGACATATATAATAAGTCTATATATGTAGCTAGAACACTTGACCTGTCACGATATATCGTGGTAAACGTTACATTTACGCTCACAAAGAACACAGATGTGGAAATACGAAATTAAGACAGCTCACCGCCCCCAAAAATGGACACTCCACAAAAATAGCGGGATTAAAATAAAACGTTGCTCGCCAAACAGGAAAACGTCTCTAAACCACTGAGGGTAAGGTTGGAAATGGAATGGGGGGAAATAACGGTTTTTAAAGTACGGCAACACTTGACGACGACTCATTACCGTTGTCTTCAGTTGGAGAGGATTGCGGTTCCTCTTAAGGGCAGGGCTACACGAACGATTTTCAGGAAGTGTCCTTAATAGGTACGTACTTAACTTTAAGTCCCAACTTATGGATGGATTGGTGTTAATTGAAATTGGACTGGAAATTTATAAGCGAAATTTTTGAACAGCTCAGCGTTATTAAATCTGCACAAATAAGACAGTTAAGTAATACTAATTTCCCAAGGCTACCTTTTCCTTCTTTAGATCACCACGATAGTGCGACAGATGGATATGTGGACTCTTTATTGCACAGAAACAAAAAAAAAAAATCAAAATCTAATAAGTTATGAAATTGATTGATTGCGTCACTGCCGCTTATATCATAGGTGATGGTAGCCCCACTGGTAATAAAACATGGAATCTTCGTTACTTCTCCAAAAATCCGTTTTCAAGACTTCCTTGACGCATTATTCATCAGCAACCCACGCTCGTCCACTGCTGGACATAGGTCTCCCCCAATGCACGCCACCGCTCCCGATTTTCGGCCACTCTTATCCAGCTCACTCCAGCCAGCCTTCGAATGTCATCATCCCATCTTGTAGCAGGGCGTCCAACACTACGTTTACCGAGTCGCGGTCTCCACTCAAGGACTTTATAGCTCCAACGGTTGTCAGTTCTGCGGCTAATGTGACCAGCCCACTGCCACTACAGTTTAGTAAGACCTTGACGCATTATACAAGGTATGATACAACAACAAATAGACAGTAAAATAAGTCCGATTGCTTGTAGCGTCTTCTCCAAGACAAATTTGGGTAGAAGATAGAGAGTATTAAGAATCATGATAGTTCATCATTATAAATTATAGGCTATCAAAACATTAACGGTTTAAATATCTTCACGTGAAATATCCTACTGAAATAAAATCAGTATCCGACAAATATATTTCTGCAACACGCAGTTACAGGATGTGATATTGACAGATAGTACGTACATGAATATTTATACGATACACAACACCGATCAAGCATGAAACTAGGGGTAGATACAATTATGTCTACTATTTGTTAATTACTACATATTAAAAGTCACGGCTAAGGGATACTAGGTGGAACGGATAAAATAAATCAAAAGAATTAGCGCGTCGAAGTGGCAGTGGGCTTAGCTCATTTACGACTACTTACTTGTATTTCTATTTTTTACTTCACACTCCGAATAGAAGATGACATAAATTAGAATCTGCACAGTTTAAGATTATATAATCATCTAACCGTAAATGTAACAATTATGTTTAAAAACGAAACTTAACAATTTTTGCTGTCAAAAGGGCTACGATTCTGTTAAAAATAATCTGTGAGACGAATTATAATGCATAATTTTTACATTTTAATACCTTTACATGCAGAATTTAATTTAATTTGTACATAATAATATAATAGATTTTGTCTCCGGACTCTTAGAGGATAAATGCATAAGTATAAATAATTTTACATTTAAATTTGTAATTCGTGTGATCTCGACCTAACTCGGATGTTTCAGCATGTACCCAGTTTTCATGAAACCTTATACGACTGAAGAGCAAAAGTTAACCTGACCGAAATCTGTCCTCAATTGAAGGACTTCCTTTTATTAAGAAACTTTTTCGATGCCCTAAGGGCCGTTAAAATGTAAAAGATACACATTGAAAGATAATGACCGAATTTTAATACGAAAGCGATCAGGCACTCATTCAAATCGTTGTTATGAGGTGGGAGAACTTTGGGACACTTCGGCATGAATGGGCTGGCTCGATCGGAGTGATACCACGGCCTCCCAGAAGACCGATGTGAAGCAGTGGTGCCTGCAGGGGTGTATTAAATGAAGGAGCTTTGTTAGCACATTTGTTAAGTACGAAACCAGAAAAGTCTTCGCAAAAATTATACAATTATTATAAGATTAATAATTATAGACCCGCGCTCACTTCGTTTCGAGACATTCGTATTATACATAAAATACATATAATCAACAGGAAATTATAATGTAAGTGTTCTAATAAATCAAAACTTTTTACGATTTCATCAAACCATTACCGACAAATGAAATAGACATTCAGTACGTAAATTCAATTGCAAATGCTCTTCAGTAAATCTAGGTCAATAACTATTAGTCGATTTTCAATGCAATCGTACGCAAGGATCGGTCGGGAAACGACGCGCGCGCGCAGCACAACATGGCGAAAATACTACAACTACTATGCCTTATCGCAATAACATCAGCCCAGCTGGACTTTGAAGATGACGAACCCGAAGATCTACTGGACAACAGCTTAACTAGAGAAGTGTCAAGCTATCTCTTTGGTGATAGCAAAAGGACTATAACCATTTACTCCGATTTTGATAATCCGAACGACCGGTTCTTCTTCCAAAATATACTACCGTGGTTAGTGGACAACATCGGTAACTATTTGAGGATAAACTACAGATTTAGGAACAGTGCAAGGAGTTCCGGACCTAGAGCGTGCGCTTTGAGAGCTCTGAGATCGAACACGTACTTGCAAGCAGAGTTCCTGAGATGTGAAGCCCAGGGGAACTCGGTCTCCTCTTGCGTAGATCAAGCACCGATTAACAAGAGAAGCTACGACCGTTGCTTGAACCGACGCATCAACGGCTACGTTAGGAATTCTCAAACGGACTTCGACAGAATAGTATCTGATCGATCTCCGATTGTTCTCGTTGGAAATAGGAGGGAACTCATTACTACTGACCCCAGAAGGCTTTTGAGACTTCTCTGCCAAGAATTTGGAAGACTGAAACCGACAGGCTGCGTCGGACCTTTAGCGTTACCAAGGACAATAATTAGAAGCACCCTTCCAGCACTGACTAATTTAGAAGAAGTTAGAAGTATTACTAGAGATATAGCCCCGATTATTGATTCATCAGCAACTAACATTGTAGCGGTAAGCGATTTTATAACTACAACACGAGCAAATACTGTAACAGTAGCTGCTGCTACTACGAAACAAAGTAATACTTTAGGACCAAGTTTTGCTTTTTTGACAACTGAACCTACATCAGTAAACACAGCACCAGAAACGAACGTTTTACCGATTACTGACTCTGTAAGACAATTCCATTCGACACTACCTACAAAATTTATACCAGTAATTGATTCTAGAATTTAGATGCATTAGCATCAGAATACGTTTATGATAATAAACATTACATTACCATTCTTAACATAAGTATTTTCCAAGCTAATAATAATAAAGGCCTCGTATATAATGATAACACCTAATACACTTCCTCAATATTCATCACACAACACGCAATTAAAAACAAGATTGATTTGAAAATGAGCTCAATATAGAAAAACGTTGTACGTTAGCACCCCGTATAACAGAACGTTTTACTTGGAGAAGAAATAAAAGAACAGATTATCTTGCAAGAATTTCTGAATTTGCTCGGTTACATAGTAGTAGTATAGATCACAATCATGTGTAAATATTATATCAATTAAATATTTGAATAAAATGCATGAGTAATATTTTTTACCTCTTGCACCGCCTCGTTCGCACTTTCTAATTGGGCTTTTAGGTTTACTGGCCAAGCATGATCCTAAAGCGGTTAATCTTTTTTTCCCATTTTTTTTTATTTTATACGTGTAGAATATTTAAAACGTAGCTGCAATGGGAACTATGTATGTATGCACGCAGTGTAATGTGACGGTGCCGACGACGTGCGTTAAAAAAAATATTTTGATAGTTTCTGCTGTGACTATTTTCTGACTGAAAAAATATTTTAAAAGTGCGCAAATGTCTCCACTACTTACGCCAAATGCTAAACTTACGTACCGTGGCCTATACATCATAATTATTATGTCATCAGTTTTATTTTAGGTATGACTTCCGATATTTTAAATTACGAATAATGTAAGTAGATACCGGCACAGATACTTTTTAATATACTGAACCGTCTAAGTTTGTTATTCCCTCCTACTCCAACATCTTTATGATAAACTCCACACACGTAAAAAAAATTGTCAGCAAAAAACTGAAAGTATTCTACTTATGAATCAATTTTACATGACTGTTAGGGATTGTCGTTCTTAATGATACGGTTCTGGGTAGCAATTCTCGTGCACTTGATATTGAAGTCAGAATTGGCATGGACAAATCTATGAAAATTCTAAATTTGTGGGCACAAAAATAGCCCCCTGGACGTCAGCCGAGGGTTAAGAACTTCTCACAGACAATTTTTCTAAACTCTCAACATTGTCCATCCAGGTGCCGTCTCCTGATCTCTACTCCAGTGCTCCACCCGTGCACATGGCGAAAACTCTCCCAGTTCAGCTGAGTCTACATTTTATAACCTTTACTATTGCATTTTATTTGAAAAACGTTTTTCTTTAAATTTGTGTTTGTCATTGTGTAAATAGATACTAAAATGTGATGTATTATAACTTTAATAGATAAACAGGTACCTATTGCTAATTTTAGAGTTTTATGACTAATATTTATTACTTTGGGTGTTTGTGGTTCCTTCGTTGTTTCTGGTTTCCAAAGCACAAGAGAAAACCTTAGTTTGGGACAGGAGAATGTATGTGATGTTGTCTCAATTTTTTTTTATATTTTTTACTGTACCTTAGCTACTATAACATCATGTAAATATTTGCTGTTGTTTTTGTTAACTTAAATAATATAGTTGCTGATTAAACTTGTATTTTTTTTTTACTTGACTGTAGGAATGTGGGTACAGTTATTTTTTATCGTTTATGCCGAAGACCTCTTAATAGAGGCAATAATGAATGAAACAGTATTTTTTTTCGCTGATGTAATAGTGATAATTGTGTAAGAATTAGTAACTAGTAATTATTCAGTTTTGTATGTTGTTCATGCATCACGCATGAGTGATCGGTATTTCTTCAAGGTGTTTTACTTATCAACAGTCATTGATGAGGCAAATATACCCGAACCATTGAAACAACTACTCACCTTAAATTTGAAACCGTATAACTGCATAATATAAGGTAGAATTTCAAACGTACGAGTTACTAGATATCCCTAGAATCAATATCAATGAAAATTAATAATGTCTTTAGTAAGTTCACATTCCAGTGGTTTGGGTAAACTTTATTCTAGACTAGTGACCCGCCCTCACTTCGTTTCGGAACTTAGTTTTGCTATTAGTTCCAATGCTTGCCAATAGATGGCAGCGGATTCGATTACATTGCGCAAGTGTTTTGACTTTTCGGTTTACATATTAAGCCTTGTGGTTGTCTAATGAATTTATCTCTTTATAAATAAGTACTATAGACATCTGCAGATTTAGAACCATCTAATCTGTGTCAAATATGTATATTATAATAAAATAATGAAATGTACCTGACCTTAAATCACGTGAAAGCTACCAGTGCTTTTGATGTTTTGGTGTAAATTTTCTACATAGTTATTTTTAAAATTTTCAAACTACTATTGTACGGTGGCGTCTAAAAACATTCATATTTTTTCAACTGTATCCATTCTAACTTCATTACCATAGGACCTTATTTTTTTGGGCGAGTGAAAATTTTCCCCAAAAACTTTTCCCCTATTTCTCCCCGAAAAACCTCGGATACGATTTAAATTACCCCACCAACATTAAATTCAATGCATAAAATTATTGTCTGTGTCCGTCGAGTCTTAAATAAAATTAAACTGTTTTTAGATGAAGTTCAGCAGCAAATCAGTAAGTTTATAAAACTTCTCTTTGGTGCTTCCAAAAAGAATTGTTTGTAACTTTCTTCGAGTTTAATGTTTTGAGGCCAATTCCTGGTTTTAGCAAGTAGTTGTTCTGCGAATGATATTTTAAGAAAAGATGTTTCATAAATAAATAAAGTTATGAAAGAACATTTTGTTTTTATTTTTTTTGGCTTTTTGGCATTTTGGCTTAATAGAAAATGACACAATATTTAAGCAAGCTACGTATCTATAATATTAAAATTCTTAAGGTGAAGAATAATCGAAACCAGAGCGAGGAAGGAAAGTATTAACTTTTTACTATGATAATCATTTCTTTCTACTAGTCATTGTAATTTTGTTAATTGCTCATAATCATAGTTTAAATAACGTCTCATAATCGTGATAAACTCAAAATTTGCATACCAAGTTTTACAAAGTATGATAAATTACCATTCATTATGCTTAACAATCCCCATACCCCATATTTTATGCAAATACAGTTGTTATATTCTAATAATATAAAACAACGCGTGTTTCGAGAATCCCTCGTTTCAATCAAATATCGCCTTAATTTCAAACCCGTCTCCGATCCATTTGAACTAAGAACCGTCATTTCAAGATCCGTCCAACTATATACCGCGTGTAGATATTTATGTAAGCTAATATTTTTTACACCACCAAACCTGATGTCCAGTGATGATGAAGTCTTAGGTGCACTATGCTTGTCCGAGAGAAACCTGCTCCTTCTAAGCCTTGAACTAACCCAGGTTGTGTTGTTTAGGCAATACTTAGGCGGATAAACAGTTCCACTTCTATCATTTCTGAATAAACCAACTTCAATATGCTAATACGAGTGGGTTTTTGCTTGATCCTTGATTTCACCCTGCAATTGTATGTTACTTAATTTCCTTCTCCGGTATTTAATAATACCGTTACTAATTCGTGCAATGTAAGGCGATAATTGATTCATAGAATCTTTGCAATCTTAATGGTAATTGTATTCCAAGAAGTGATCACCTAGAATTTACATTATGGAAACTATTCAACGTCATAATTTCAGCCAATGTTCGACCTATTAAAAACATGAAGGATCGTGTAAAATTTTATGAGGAAGCGTTAAAAATATGGGCAAGATGTTTTTTTTTTGTTTTTAAGGATATTTAGTCTATCACTTCTTTAATTTTATTTTTTATCTACACTCACGTTATAATCTTCTGTCAAATTAAGAACTCAAAGGTAGACTCATTTTAACACGCTATACAGTACCATGGTTTTAAAAAATACACATAAAGTGTTTTTTTTTTTTACATTATGCAACAGTCAATTCTTTTTTAAAGTATTTATTACAAAAATATGTTGCTTTTCTTTTTAATAATATTAATTCCCTTGAGTAAATTTTTTCAGACACAAGTGTATAAAAGCCTAGAAAGAGTACATACATAATAAGAATTTTAAGGTTACCCTCTCGGTGTATCATTCGTTCAAAAGAAATTCTAGCAAATTAGATGGGGCTTCTTTTCTTGGTAGACTCAGAATTCTAAGAACTCAATCTTATAAAAGTCCAAATAGTCTCTTCAAATTACTCCAACCAGTACGACGTGCAGTCGTCCCGAACTACCGTTCTCAAGTAGACGAAAAAAATAGCTTCAAACAAGTAGCATTAGCGAATGTCTTTGCCTACAACCCTTTGTACTAAAGGATTATTCAGACACCCTCCACTCCAAAAAGGAATCTATTCTTTACGTGCTAGAGCCCTATTCGTCTCGTTATCTGCTCCTTCAAAAGAACTTGCTCTTGTTAACAGCCGGGACTTTTTCGCGTGATTCATGGTGGATTTAAGATATTTCATGTAGAAATCTGGGGCGTGCATAAATGTACTCCATGCCGGCTTTCTTTACGGTAAGAACTTTTTTTAGTTAGGATTAATAGTACTTGGTGACACGTACAAACGATGCATTAGCGTCAGACTTAAAGTTGCAGAGGTTTTATAAAAGTGCCAGAGAATTTAGTCGAACACGTAGCGTTATGACGAAATTTACGGTTCAGCATTTGTAAATGCGAGGTAACACATTTCTTTTATATACCTACTAGAGGCGACAAACGAGCAAATTAACGGATCGCTGTTGGTAAGTAATCACCGCCGCAAATGAAAATCTGAGAGATCAAAGGGCAATAACAAATCATCATCATCATATCAGCTGAAAGGATCTGCGAGAACTTCAGGCCAATAACTGGCAACAAGTAGTGCAGGATCGATCAAAGTGGCGTTCTCTTGTTTCGGAGGCCAAGACTCGTTTCGGGTCGCTGAGCCAGTGGAGTAAGTAAGTATCATATCAACTCACATTCACCCACTGCTGAGTATAGGGCTTTTCTCTATCAAGCCACTCCCTACGGTCCCTGCCAGCCTCATCCATTTTCTACACATAAAGTATGGGTATAGTGTCGTGTCTAACTCAAGGATTGTGGGGATACAGTCCCAAAGTACAGTAGCAAAGAGTAAGTCAGTAAGTAGGAAGACGTTTCAATACAGCCGCTATGAATTATTTTTGAAAATTTACACTTTTTAACACTATGGCCCGTCCAACTCCATACGCTTGGAAAACGGACCGGCAGACAGCAGACAAACAACAACCACGAACTTGTTTTGTTTGTGGTTGTAGTATTTGGCAAACGCCATACCAGAGTAATAATACAGCAAACACACACAAGCATCCCCTTTCAGTACACACGCTTTACAAAGTCGCTTGCAATGTTTTCTTTATGTGATAGGTGGCAGACGAGCAGACGGTCCACCTGATGGTTAGCGATTGCCACCGCCCATGGACACCTGTAACACTAGTGGACTCACGAGTGCACTATCTGTTAACTTTAACCCCGTTTCCCCCCGATTGGGCCTCCGGCACCCTCACTCGGCAGAACTCAGCGCAGGCGCTGTGCACGCCGGTCTTCTGTCCCCCCAGTAGAGTCGGCTCATTCATGCTGAAGCGTGGCTCGTCTACTGTAAATTAAAAATACTTGTTTGTTTTTTCTGTTTATAATCGGAGTTTGGTATTTGTTGCAAACTATAAGCGTGTGTCCTCATTAGAATAGAATAAAAAAAGTTACACTTCTACTTATCATTGACCCCTGAGAGTACGTTGACTCACTGGCTTTAAGAACACTTTGGTACTAATACCATTGTGGCTAACCACAGGACAAGTTTATGTTAGCTTCTTGCGGTGTTTTAGCTGTCTGATGTTAAGCTACGTATATTGCGAATGCGATTGTTGCATTCAAAGTTTACACTAAGTAAACCAATGTGATTGATATGTTGTTTTTAATGAGATGAGACGTATTTTTAAAGCATCTCCAAATCATCTAAAAAGTTGCCATCCGCATACCATCCAGACAATGCAGGCGCGCACCAAGAGGTTTATCTCCTCATTCCTACGCCGATCCATCAAGTCATGGAATGCCCGTCCAGTTCATGTGTTTCTTCCTTCTTACAATCCTGGGTTTTTAGGCGAGGCGTGAAACGGCATCTCAGCAGGCCTTCAGGGTGAGGATGACAGACACAATCGGTACTTAGTCTGTTCTTTGTGCCTGTCCAACTTCATATTTGGATCTCACGGCCGCTTACCATCAGGCGGAGTGGGGTCATCTGGATTGTCCTCAATATAAAAAAGTACCTGATTCAAGTATACAGGTTGTATCTGTGAATATTCTAATACCATTCAGGCCGTTTATGCCGAAGGGTGGCTCTCCGTGTAACTCAAACCGTGTAAACTTATTCTAATCACTCATGATGACTTTTTTTTATTTTACTGCGAAAATATTCAACCAGTAAAATATAACAAAAAGCACAATTCAAAATAAGTTATACCTAACTAAAAACATTTCCACATTTCCTTCCTGCACACAAGGGTTTACAGCGACGCCAGATTTCCATATTATAGGTAAAATTGTTGTGAAATGGTTCCGTAAAAATGTATAGTGGCACATTCAATAGCCCCTAACCCCATGTTTACCCCCTATTACGCACCTAAAGGCGGTAAATCCTGGGACCGCATAATAAAAATGCAGGGAGACCGTGTAAATTAAAGTATCCCTATTTTATATAAAAGCTTAATACACGATACTGCCGACACGACCGCTGTCAGGGTTGTCAAAACTTAATGTTCTTTTAATATTAAAGATAAATAATGAAAATCTGAACAAAAAAAATCTGTTCATCAAGCAGGTTTTTAGCTGAGCAATCATTTCTTGAGTAGGTTAAGTTAGTTTTTCACCGATTTTTTAGACGCCGTCATCGCGTCATCTAAGAAGTCTTACGTTTTCGTTTAGTATTATGACACGCGGCGGCCAAAAGAACTTAGTTTAAGTCAGTTCGTACTGAGATATGACTTAAGTGTTTATTCCTTCTTTGTCATGTTTCCGCGTCTGAGTGGTTTAACCCCCATGTCTGTACAGATAGCTGTATGTGTGTCTGTCTTTAACATCTTAGCTCCCGAACAAGTAAAGCTATTTTAATTTCGTTTTTTTTAGGTTAGGTACTATAATTTATAGTCGGGTGTGTTCTTTGCTATGTTTGAGGATCGCCAGTTTATAATACCTAATCTATCAATGTAGATAATTTTCGAATCTTTCAGTCATCCCGATCCCATAACACAAGTGTTAATCAAGCTAAGTACTTCCCAAGCCAGGATGACATAATATAACAATATCCTGTTCAAATAAATAAAACTCATAATCACAGACCATACCTACTCCACCCAAATTTCGTATGAAAACAATGAGCGATGGTTTTATTTATCATATTAAAGTGAGCATAGACAACATTCCCACAGCCCTAACTCGGCCATAAACTGTAAACACAAAAGGTCCCATTTACATTTGCTGTACGTACGTTTCGCATTTTTCAGCGGAGTCTTTGTCGATTGTTGTCATGGGTGGCCGGAGGACGGACCCAACACTCGCAAGCGGTATTACGTTTTGATACTCCATTCCCGTTATATAACAATACAATCTGTGCTATACAAAGAGGTATATTTCTACAGTAAACAACGACACAGCTTATAGATAAAAGTAAAGAGCCTATCAGAAATGATGTAATCCAACAGAGAACCAGAGTCACCGACATAACCCACCGAATTAGCAAACTGAAGTGGCAGTGGGCTGGTCACATTAGCCGCAGAACTGATAACCGTTGGAGCCGTAAAGTCCTGGAGTGGAGACCGCGACTCGGTCAGCGTAGTATTAGACGCCCTGCGACAAGATGGGATGATGATATTCGAAGGCTGGCTGGTGTGGGCTGGATGAGAGTGGTCGAAGATCGGGAGCGGTGGCGTGCATTAGAGGAGACCTATGTCCAGCAGTGGACGAGTGTGGGTTGTTGATGATGATCAGCCTATATACTATCCCACTGCAGGGCAAAGGCCTCCATCACAGAAATCAAGTCATCGTTACTACAATGGGATTAGCTAACAGTTCACGAAAAGTATTTGCATGACGCAATCAGCATTCAACGCCATCTATTGGTATACTTTGTAACTAATAGCAAATTAAGTCCTAAAACGAACTGAGGGCGGGCCACTAGTTGAATGTAAGCCGTTGTATTTCGTCGATGATACTGCAAATACGCCTGTTGGTCGAGTACCGTGATCTCTGGGTCCTGGGGAGCAATTCTCGCGCACTCGACATTGAAGTCGAATTTAGAGATTTCATACATTGATCCATACAAATCTCTAGCTCGACTTTAATGTCGAGTGCACGAGAATTGCCCCCCTGGGTTCGATTCTCGGGTTGAGCAAAAAGTATAAAACATACTTTCCGGGTCTGCATGATTTTTTCTAGTATGTACCAATTTATTCCGATTCTTCAACTTCCCTCATCCCTCACTCTATCTCAAGGGAACGAAAACCTACCAATATAATAGCGATACTAATTCTTTTTGTATATACCTACTACACTCGCGAGCAACTAAATCGACTCAGTATCAAATAAAAAAAACTGAGTTCAAAGTCCTACAAAATGTAAAAGCATAATTGATTGTATGTAAATCGATATTCAGCATACTACAGAAACATACTTATTTAAAAAAAATTCATGATCAAGTTGATTTTTGCATTCCACATAAAGCTTGTATGGAGCAAGAAGAAAAACTAGATACTTTTAATTGAAGCTTTAGTTTCCGAAGTCTGTTAAAATTATTAATTAAATATCAAACATGTCAGACATCGATTTACATTAAAATGCTTACTAAAATCCAGATAAGTACTTTTTCATATTTTTTTTTATGTGATAGGTAGCAGACGAGCAGGCGGATCACCTGATGGTAAGCAATTGCCGCCGCCCATGAACACATGCAACAAGTGCGCTGCTAACCTTTTATCCCCTTCCCCCCCGATGGGCCTCCGGTACCCTCACTCATTCGGCGAAACACAGCACAGGAGCTGCTTCACGCCGGTTTTCTGTGAGGCAGTGGTATCACTCCGGTCGAGCCGGCCCATTCATGCCGAAGCGTGGCTCTCCAACAGATAGGCAGTGGTATCACTCCGGTCGAGGTTACACAAGTTGCGTGAGTTGCGTCCTGCTTCGATACGGTTGCTCGCGAGTGTAGTTCCGTCCGTATATCACAATTTCACGGCTATTTGGAGCCGATATTATCAATATTCTACTACATGACCGACAAAAAAAGCAATAAATAAGCCCCAATATTCATCGAGCACTAATCGCTCCTTAAAACAAAGGGCCATAAATCAAAGTCACTTTTAATTTTAAAATTTGCTACAATCACGATTTTTTTATGTTATGAAATTTGTTAACGGTGACTTGTGTGTTGGCTGAAGGCCGTGGGACGTCGACAAATCACTTTCTCCTTGACTATTTTTTGCCAACGGTAGCTCAGTGTCGCCTCTGAATGGCAGGTCGTAGGTTTAAATCCAAGCATGCACCACTCGATATTTCAGATCTGGTGTCTAAGTTAGTCGAAATGAGCTTCTTTATATTTTTTAATAAGGATTGATTTTGGATGACTTTATTGCCCATTCGACCGACCGCAATTCTATCGAATAAAAACAGTTATAACTAAATGTAAATAGTTTAAGTGGCTTTTTTATGATATATGGGACAGACGAATAAACGGATCACCTGATTGTAAGCAATTACCGCCGCCCATGGATATCCGCAACACCAGAGGAGTCACAAGTGCGTTACCGACCTTTTAAAAAGGAATACGCTGATACGGCTTATAATGAAGGCGTCCCGTAACGAATGAGTATATACCTGTCCCATTAAAAAATAATATAATGCTGTTTCCTCTCATATTGCAGTGCCCTTACAGGGTCTATAGTGGTTGCTTTATTGTATTTATTTACCATCTGTTTGTACACTAAAGAAGCAATAAAGAATTGAGTATTGAGTATTAAAAAATCGCGCACCAAAGGGGAGCACAGGAGCCCAATTCTCGGTTTTCGCCTTCTATCTATGTCGAGTCGACTTCATGGAACGCATAGACCAATAGAGAACAAGATAAGGAATTGTCAACTTTAATCTGTGTTCTCGTATTGGTTGTGCATTCCATGAAGTACGACTCGACATAGAAGGCGAAAACCGATAATTGGCCTCCAGATTCAGTCGTACTGCCCGCTTCAAATTAGGCCCTCAGATCCGACATTTACTTTCAAACTAGCCCCACGCACGGACTCGTACAATGATCCATTCTGCGGGACCCGCGCGTCCTATATAGCTTATAACCAGCAAAATATGGCTTATGCATACACATGTGCAAATAAAATCAAAGTAACAGCCCTCCTAAACATCCAGTGGACGTTTTCGCATTAAATCCCAAAGAAACTACAGTCGTAAAACGAGGCAAATGTAGTGAGCCTTTATCAATTTGCAAGTCAACGCGGGTTGAATGCGATGAATAAACGCTTAGATTTGCTCACTGGGCCACGGGGCTCTGTCCGGGTACAAGAGTAACGGTATCATTTTATCTCAGTTGTAATTGGCAATAGTTTCCATAGCTGCTTTCGATCCCAACTCTTGGACTATGATCCATGTCCTGTAGGCCTGTGTGCTGGTAGGTCCATTGACCGGCCTCATATTAGCTGAGGCCCCAGTCATGGGAGAGCCCAACGCTACCCGTCGCGACGGTCTCGGGTAGCGTTACCTATCAGTCGGCGAGTGTGCATAAGCCGCCGCCGAAAGGTGGCGACGTCGGCGCATTCGCACCGCCTTGTCGTTGTCGTCGTCGTTTTTGGCCTATGAAGCTAGATGAAATGCCTAAGCGGCATTTCACCTGGGTCACCAAAAAAAAAAGATCGATAATAGGCCGCAAAACTTTTCACAGAAATCGCTGCATATGCATATCGTAAACAGTTTGTATGAAAATTTAAGAGAGCACTTTCTAAAGTAAATCATAATTATTTAGACATGACTCAGTTTTATTTTGCTTACTTACGTCACAATTCATTTGTTTCGGTGTTATAATATTGATTTAAGTACACAGATTTTTTGATTCGAATTATGTCATGAATTACCTCATGGTTGATTCGAAACACTTTTTCAAATTCGAGCCCCATCTAACACAAATTTAAAGATTTTGATGTCCATCTAGGGTTGAGAGGACTGCTACGGTAATGGCATCTCTATAAAAATTACCCAGCTATGGATCTTCAAAAACCAATCTACTGTCATTCGTTTCTGTTATCTTTTCGCGGAGTCGTGTAAAGCATACTGTACTACAGAGCATACTGTACTAGACATGCCCAGTCGTAAGTATAGAGAGTTGCGTGTGCGATTCAGATTACGGTCGCATGCGGAAATTACAGGGTACACTGATTAATGCGCTTGCTTACTCATATTCCGGGTAACTCGCATTTCTACTAACAACACAGTGACAAGTAACAATGTCTTTATTTTAGTGTGTGAGAGTTTGTTTCATATTATAGATAGATGTAAAAAAAAACATAATAAGCAAAAAACGGCGACTGTGCGTTGGACTTGCTCATGAAGGATTTTGTAGCAGCAAGTAACATTTAATTTCATATTTGAGTGGATTGAAAGAACTATTTATGTATGGGGAATCCCCAAAACACTTAACATTATACATGTCAAGTTTTGAAAAAAATTTACATATTATTATGACAGACGACATGACAAATCTTTAAGGGTTCCGTTTATTTCCAAGCCATGTCTTAGTCTACATTTCATGCCGTGGCTACCTTTAATTGTAAGAGCAGTCAACCAATGACAAGTATTGTAATGTTAACTTTAGGAATCTTATGTTATATCATATCAAATTGTTGTAACATAAGTGTTGGTGGGAATATATTGGAGGGAAAGGCCTGAAGATACAGGATGATGCTGATGATTTTGTTGCTCCATAAATAATATTAGAGAAGTTACCGATAATAATGTATCGGTCTGCCTTGTGAAGTTTGCTTTTTGTATTAAAGGTCAAACTGTTCCACAAAAGTGAAGTAGAAAGTTCCGTGAATTTATACATCTTAACATTAACGTAAACAAAATCTTTGAAACTCACTTCTAAATACAATTCATGTTGAATAATTGGTGGACCGTGATTTGAGAGATATTCGAAATGTTACTTCGAAAACAGCGGATGTGAAAGATACGGATGGCTGGGTACCAGTGTTTAAATTTGCAACTTCGTGAATTTCCACGGGCTGTTAGAAATAAAATCGTCCATTTGTTCTGTTTTGAAAATTAATATTGAAGCAGTTCTGAATAATTGCGAAAGAGAATTTTATATATTGGATTTTTTTCTGGAGCGGAGTATGAATATTTTTATGGATTGTTTCTGCTTATTAATGGACCCATTTAATATCTGATGATGATGGCATTGTATCCAATGTTGGATGGTCTCGGGTTCGATATCCGATTGGGTGACTATGTCATTGATTAAACAGAATCAACGAAGGAACAACAAAGATAGAAATTGTGTTAAGAAGAGAGAAATAGTGTTAAAGCGTACTTAGCTTTAAACAAACTTTTCTCAAAAAGTGAATGGCGAAAATGTTATTGTATCTATTCTTTAAATATTTCATAGAAACCCACCAATAGAAAAAAAATAAACAGTTTAAAAGCCCCCGACATTTAATACAGCATTTTGTGACGGTGGCTATCTTGGATCTGAAATGTATCATATTTATATATTCTTCTACTTAAGCACTTCTATTTGATACCTATATTGAGGGAATTAAGTCAAAATATATACCGTAATAGGGTACCTATTTGACAAAAAAAATTATGTGTTTAATCAAAAGACCTCTCAATTTAAGAGACATTATTGAAAGAATTGCTGGACCGTGATTTGAGAGATATTCGAAATGTTACTTCGAAAACAGCGGATGTGAAAGATACGGATGGCTGGGTACCAGTGTTTAAATTTGCAACTTCGTGAATTTCCACGGGCTGTTAGAAATAAAATCGTCCATTTGTTCTGTTTTGAAAATTAATATTGAAGCAGTTCTGAATAATTGCGAAAGAGAATTTTATATATTGGAGATTTTTTGGAGCGGAGTATGAATATTTTTATGGATTGTTTCTGCTTCGTAATGGACCCATTTATATCTGATGATGATGTCTGATGGTACAATGCCCCAATGTTGGGTCTCGGGTTTGATATCCGATTGGGTGACTATGTCATTGATTAAACCGAATCAACGAAGGAACAACAAAGATAGAAATTGTGTTAAGAAAGTGTTAAAGCGTACTTAGCTTTAAACCAACTTTTCTCAAAAAGAGAATGGCGAAAATGTTATTGTATCTATTCTTTAAATATTTCATAGAAACCCATCAATAGAAAAAAAATAAACAGTTTAAAATCCCCCGACATTTAATACAGAATTTTGTGACGGTGGCTATCTTCGATCTGAAATGTATCATATTTATATATTCTTCTACTTAAGCATTTCTATTTGATACCTATATTGAGGGAATTAAGTCAAAATATATACCGTAATTTTGTGGCGACGCTGGCGTGGCGGCCGGGAGCTACAAGTGGCTACGATGCCGACACACACACAGACAATCAGACACGTCAAACATATAACAAGCCGTCGTTTTTGCGTTGGTGGTTAAAAATAAATAAAAGGAATTTCCTAATTACACCATCTGATTTTTTTAACTCTAATTTAATTCAACGATGAGTGGCACCGGCAAAGTGCGTGTGAGGCGTGAAAACGTGTACACACATCAATTTTTTTAACCGCGTAGGCGGAGTCCTGCTGTTTAATATGCTGTAATTTACACGCAAACATACTGGTAATGGCAATAAATATTGCTTGTGGCTTTGCGTTGGAAGCCTTATCAATGTAAGTGAAGGATTTGATAAAAAGGTAAATAAACAAACTGCGTCATAGGACACCAAGTAACTGATAAAGAAATAGGCTGTTTTATGTTAACACCGTCGATCATAAAAACCCTATAAGTATTATGTTAAAAGTGTCGCCGCCATGATGGATATATTCGCAAGAGAACGCTATATCGGATTATATTATATGGCATTTTCGGAATTTAAAACCTATTACTATGGATTATGGTAAAAAATTAAATGATATAGGTATTTTATTTTCGACTTCGTCATCAATTGGTAGAATTTGAGAATAAAAATCCTATTGTATGTAATCGCGGTAACTTCTTGTTAATTGTACTATTATGTATTCTGTGGTACAAGAAAAATTTGAAATTTTTGTCGTACCTATAGCTGTTTAACGTAGGCAACATACATACCTAGGGTACCTAGGGTATATTTATATACGGCTAGCGGAGCAGCGGGCTTTCACAAGTAATCTATCTTCTATACTATTTATAAAGAGGTTAATCTCACATTCACGCTAGGGCTTATAGGTAAACCGAAAACACGAGACACTTGCGCGATACAATCAACGCCCAGCGCCATCTATTGGTAGACAGTGGAACTACTCTCCTGAAACGAAGTGAGGGCGGGCCACTAGTAAATCAATAAAAAGGTACCTAAATAAGAAAAAAATCTCGCAGATGTTCATGGGCAGCGGTGATTACTTACCAGCAGGTAACCCGCTTGCTCGTTTGCCACCTCTAGTATAAAAATCTATATTATATGTAACAAAGAGGATATCCGAACCATTATACCTACTACTTACGTAGCTCGTAACTCGTTGCATCGAATCGTCTCGCTTTATTTCCCTGCGCAATTGAAAAATCAAATGACCGTAGGCCTGAACTGGACATGTACTTTTTGCCTTTTGCCTTTTGCCTTTATAAATATTTAAACAGCAGAGCTTCATTATCCAAATCTGGGGACCGATGTTTGTTCTCCACCCGGAGTGTCCACAATCGATATGAAAACAAACAGAGCCTCAATCCGAAGGTGTTAGTTGAAACCAGGTGGGAGGGTGACAAAGATTTCCTACATTTAGAGGAATAAGGTTAATTGTCCTGTTATGAAAATTTATATTGAAGTACCTTTTTGGGTAAATACCTAATTTCGAGTTTGAAATGTATAAAAAAAAGAGTTTTTAAGAATGGTTGCCAAGTAATGTATACCTTTAGAGGAACATGTCCTGTTATGAAAATTAATACTGAAGTAATTGGATGAATTATTTTAGCGGTGAAATTCATAAAATAAATTATTAAAATATTTTTTTGAGAATGTTTGCTAAGAAATGTAGAAAAAAACACTTTTCTATATTCTATCACGGTTTTTTTATCTAGTTTTTAACTTAAATTACGGAACAAAGATAAGGAAGTACTCCTTATTAAGTATCCTCCTTAGTAAGTATTTCTTATTTGGGTCAACATCCCATAGTGGTCCCAAACTGAAGGTTTTCCTTGTGATATAGAAATGCTGAAAACCTTACATCCGTTGACACTTGTTTCGCTTGCCGCAAATGCGGACGAAAAGTACAATCGCGAATTGGTCTGTACAGCCACGTGCGATGTTATACCCCTGTCCCTACTTTAGATGCTACTTAATTCATTTGGCAAGATGCAAACGCTCACTATGTATAGACATTCGGAACAACAAAGTAACAAACAAAAAAAACATTAAAATAAAGAAATAACAATCCTGCGTTAGTCTGCCACATTTGGCCACCCTAATCGTAGTGGGTGGGTGTTGTGTGTTTTTACATTCGCCACCACTGTCGGCGACATGAAACCAAGTAATTACATTAAAAATTATGTACATGAATATGTAGGGTTGGATTTAACACATACGCCGACAGCTGTGCGGACGGTACGGCGGACTTTTTTATCACCTTTTCGCGGAATGAGATTTAATATCATCGGCCGAAGCATTAGTTTAATTATATTTTGTCAGGTAGGTAATTTTTGGAGAAGGTTGATGATTTAATTTAATATATTTTATCTACACTCATGTCATAATCTTCAGGACCCAAAGATAAACACGTTTTCGACAGGCTAACAATCAGATTATTTTACTAGGTTGAATTGGATTTTAATTTATTGGTAACTGTAATTACCAAGTAAATCATCATCATCATCAGCAACCCACACTCGTCCACTGCTGGACATAGGTCTCCCCTAATGCACGCCACCACTCCCGATTTTCGGCCACTCTCATCCAGCCCACACCAGCCAGCTTTCGAATATCATCATCC
Organism: Cnaphalocrocis medinalis; assembly: GCA_014851415.1. Taxonomy (NCBI): domain Eukaryota; kingdom Metazoa; phylum Arthropoda; class Insecta; order Lepidoptera; family Crambidae; genus Cnaphalocrocis; species Cnaphalocrocis medinalis. Next base: position 9,167,493 of record CM026285.1, on the reverse strand, counting down.
CATCTTGTCCAGGGCGTCCAACACTACGCTTACCGAGTCTAAAGTAAATAAATAAAAAAAATCAATTCACACGACATCTCATACATTATTGACCTGATTCCGTACTAAGTAGCTTATGAACTTTATGTTACAGATATCAGACAACACAGTAAACACAAATTAATGTAACTGTGTATGTATTTGTAATTTGACAATAGAGCCTTCATTGGCGGCGATTCTTTTAACGCATTTACACTGTAAACTGGCTTCTATGATCGAAGTATGATATAAATAAAAAAACCCAAGAAATTAAAAGACACGCGACAAAGGAACCTTGCGTGTTTTAAAAAACATGACAAAAATAATATCCCCCCATTAATCTATCCTGATAAATAGCTACCATTTCCAAACAAGTCCTTTTATGTGTTCTTTTATTTTACTCGGATTTTGTTTCGAGCGGTCATTGGAACCTCAAAAGCCGTGAATAAAAACCGCAAACAAAGGTAACAGTTGAAAGTGTACTTTTATGGGTTTGCATTTTTATGGTAGGCTGTGAAACTCGCGCCATCCCATAATTAGGGGAGACTGGGGAAATATCGGCCACAAATAGTGTTGGAATAAAAAACACGTCACAACTCGTAAAACAAGAAAAAAGAGAAGACCACAATGGTGGTGACGATATTCCATAACAAGCAAGACATGCTAGATCAGACAAGACAAGACAAGATTGGCAGTCATGGAAAAAATCGGACGAGTAAGTTTTACATCCAATTTTAGATGGTGATAGGGAGACCCATACGTAATCATAATGTTGGTTATGATGCCCTGCCACTCTTCACTGATTTTAAGATAGTAGTAAATGCAGAAAATATGCATATGGGGCAACGTCATGAAACGGGTGGGACAGGCTGTTGAGCTTCATACCGTGATGTAAACTTGTACAAGTGTGCTGTGCAATTGATTTCTTGAAACTATGGCTGCAGCTGGCTTCTCAATCAAAGATAAGATATGTAAGTATATTTTTAATTAAAATTTTTATGTCTTTGTACCATTATAGTTACGACTTAACCTTATGCAACCATTTGCATGAGGTTATATATGAGGTACAAACATATTAAATTTATCTCATTACATTTGTTATTGGAATAGTAATAGAACAGAAGAGTCCTAAATACAAACCAATAAGGAAACTGATTTGAGCACGTGCTGAAAAGTTTTCAAATGTGCCTGGTAATACACACTTATGTTAAGTATATTTACCGTAAAAAAAAATAGATGAATCCCAAACAGAGTCGATATGTCTTTGCTTCAACTTAAGCCATTCTCCCCTATACTACGCAATGAAAGTAAAGTAACCTATGATTTTCTGTGTTAAAATGTAGGAAAAGTTAATTGTTTTTCTTTCCGTTTGCCATAAAAGTGTGAGTTTTACGACAAACAATGGTGATTTGACGCCTTTTGAATATTTAATGAATTCGTGAATGTATTTAGTCGTAGTTACATTTTTAAGGACGTCGTAAAATTAGCGCGAGATCATGCAAATGGAACTAAAAATTGTATCTAAGTGAACGAGCATGTTGAATGAATTCTTAAATAAGTAGACGAAAAAAAAACTACTACGTATATTAAAATCAACTAGTGTTTGAAGATCAGGACAGCTCATCACTATCTACTCGTCGGTCTCCCGGCCGGTAGCAAGCGTGGTGATTAAGCCTAATCCCATCATAGTAGCGATGACTTCATTTCTATGATAGAGGCCTTTGCTCTGCAGTGGGACAGTATAGGCTGATACTTACATTAATTAAGACTAGTGACCCGCCATCACTTCGTTTCAGAGCAGTAGTTCTACTGACTACCAACAGATGGCGCTGGACTTCGATTGCATCGTGCTAGTGTTTCGTGTTTTCGGTTTAGCTATAAGCCCCGGCGTGGAATATGAGATTAACCTCTTTATAAATAGTATAGATAGATTTGCTCTTAATTAAATTAAGCTAACAACAATTGAGCTAATAGGCAGCTTAGTGTTGTGGATATAGATGTGGAACATCACTACAGCCTAACCCTTTGCATTATCTGCTCATTATCGAGTAAGTCATCTTGTTAGTGTCGCCTATCGTCGCTCATGGTGCACTTCTGCTTAAGGAGACCGGTAGAGCGCACTAGCGACGCCGATTCATTAAGTTGTTAGCTACTAAGCGGGATATGTTTAAAAATTTTGGAGCTTCAGCCTCTCGGCAAATACTTGTATACTTTTCTGGAATAAATTGGGTATTACTTTTTGTGGTTTTGGCACTCGGAATCTTCATTAAAATTTCGAGTTAACAATCGATTTGACATTGATTAAGTACACAAATTTATTAAATAAAAAGTATAACCGCCTTATTACAAAACGGAAACTAAATTTAGTCATGATCAATGATTACTTTTACAAAAGGGACGAAAAAATGTGACAGCAAAAGCTTAAAACCAAAAATTATATCATTGAACTACCCGTACATTTTCCACTAACTTTTATTATAGAACCATTTACTTAAACGAAACATTTGATATAGCTACCAAACAAAATTTACTAGACGTGCACACAAAAGTTTGAGTTGTGATGTCACAATTCAATAGCCATTTGTATAGAGCGTTTTTGGGCTTGCCCAAAATATGTGCTCTTAAAGTTGTGATATCTCAGGTAATTCAAATGAGAATCAAGTGATTCTTTCAACGATGTTTCTTAAATTGAGACGTCTTTTGATTAAACACATAAAAAAATTTAGTCAAATACCCAATTGGCGTCGCTAGCGTGCTCGACCCGTCGCCTTAAGGATTCTTTTGTGACGCCTCTTCCGTACACCCTCATTGTTCTCTTAAGATTTACCCATCAGCTTATGGTTTTTGTTTGGAACACTTGAATAAGCGTTTTTTGATTTTGAATGCGCCGTCGATGGTTTCAATGGGCTGTTTTGTATTCTCAATAAAACATTTTAGGAGACTTATCGGATATTTTAAGCCTACGGCTCAAAGTCAAGAAGTCAACCAATAGATGGTGCTGGGGGTCGATTACATCGCGCAAGTGTTTTGCCTTTGGTTTTACCTTTAAGCCTTGACGTTGTCACTCTCCATTAGGTGAGATGAGGTCAAGTGCTAACCCATTTAACATTAAAAAAAAACGTTGTCTATGCAATTACTATCTTCATAAATAGTACTTATACATTTCCGACTAACATAATGAAGGTCGCGCCCCAAGTCCCCAACAGTGACTCTTTCTTCGAAGAATATTAATCTGAGGGTGAAAAAAAAACGAAATGCAAACAGCAATTCCGTGCGTGTGCCTAAACATTAATGTCAATTTGCCAGTTTGGAGAGAAACGTGAAAAATAAACAAATAAATTCATCTTCATAACATCTAACAACACGTGTACGAAATTCCGACACATGTTGAAAGCAAGGATGGCAAATGTAATTCGTAAAAAGCAAGCAATACGAGTGAGGATAAAATACTCGTTTCTTTATGATACAAGTAGCGCTACCATGAGTTGACATCGAAAACGTTACTACAGTCGATAGCGAGTAAATGGGCGTCGAATAGATTTCGATTAAACACGTACCATGGTCTAAAAATCTCGCAAGCGTTAGCGAGTTTGAAATACTACCCTCGCTATCGAAAACTATCGCTTTATCTCTTTCATTGTGATGCATTTGAAAGAGACAGAGCAATAGTTTACGTTATGTCAGTTTTCGATGTCGTAGCGCTACGAAAACGCTACTCGCTAGCGAATACATTTCGATAGGTTTCTATTTGACAACTCGATACTACAGATTTTAGTTTCTCAAGTGACCGCTAGAGGCGCTGTACACTTTTTCATAGATTTTTTTACGCAGACGCTAGCGAGTTCGGTCACTGTAAACTCATGGTAGCGCTAAAGGTCACAAGCAGACGACAGGCGCATGGCATCGTCTGCTACGCCCAAATGAGAGGCTATCCGAAGATGCACAAGCCAGTCGTACCTACGCCAATAACAAAAATAATCTTTATTATAACAATTCTAAATACATTTTTACTGATATGTAGAATTATTGAAGTTCGTCGGTAGAGTTTGGCCATGTAGATGCCGAAGCTTGGCTCTACATGAGATCTGATATATTTTTCACAGAGCAAACCTGATGTGGGTTGTCTTGGCAACATTTTTCAATAAAATGTTTTTGTGGGATACATATTTTGTGCCTATACTACGGCCGTTGTAACGCGGTCGAAACGTCAAGCAGTAAGCTACAATACTTATGTGTTGTTCTTAGTTCTATTTCTCTCTGTTGCCTTTTATTTAATTTACTAATTCATAATCGTCGAACAAGTGGAAGCAACCCTGGTGGAAGGCACAGCAATTAATCATTTCAACTTGAAAGATTCGTTTAGCCCGCACGGATTTGCACGTGCTCCCATATGATTATACAGAACGACTCTACACATACAACATTTATATGGAACTATTTCAAACAGGGTGTGCTGGAAAAAATATTCTCTGACCATCATGAGGAAACCTCAAGCAGACGCAGACACTGCTTTCCTGTAAGACCGCGGTATCACTCCAGTCATGCCGGTCCATTTATGCCGAATGGTTGCGCTCCCACGGCTTTGTAGTGATGTTAAAATGATAATGACTAAATGATCAAACGGAACAATCTAGTTTTTCTAATTTGCGTAGCGATCCAAAGTGAGCCTTGGCCTTCATGCGAATTATTACATGTTTTTTTTTATGTATAGTGACACAGTAAACTGTGTCACTATACCACAAAATAGTTACACACAGAAGTTAGACTTTGACCTGATTTTGAATTTAGAAGAGTTCGTTGACATATGCTAGGGTTGTTGCCCGGCATGAGTACATAAGCGCGCGGCCTCTACCATAGACCTGGACTGTTGACAATCTTATGTCATAAGTTAGGATTAATGTGGTCGAAAAGGCTTTTTGCCCGTCAGTGCGCATGCGTGAGTACATGACATATTTTTAGCTCTTAGTGGGCAGTCAGCCTTCTGTGTCAATATGTATTTTGTGACTATACTGTGCTAAATCGAGACATTATAATGTCTCGCTTTAGTCTTATGGTAAGCAAAAGGAGAGCCCACGTTGCAGTTACAACAGGAGCGACGGCACAGCATCACATCAGTTTGCACTGCCACACTGATGACCAGGAGATGATTCTTCACATTTTATTTGAAGAATGATATGTGAAGTACGTTTTAAAATTTATTTTTTTATAGTATAGGAAGGCAAACGAGCAAACGGGTCACCTGATGGTAAGTGATCACCGCCGCCCATAGACATCAGCTACACCAGAAGGAGTGCGGATGCGTTGCCGGCCTTTTAGGAAGGTATAGGCTCGTTTCTTGAAAATTTGAATGTCGTACCGGTTCGGAAATACCGCTGCGGGAAGTTGATTCCACAATGAGGAGGTGCGTGGCAGAAAGTGTCGAGTAAAGCGCACGGTAGTGGACCGCCATCCATCCAGGTGGTATGGATGGAATCCGAGTTTATGGCGTGTAGTCTTCACGTTTTATTTGAAGAATGATATCTGAAGGTACGTTTTAAAATCGAATATGCTCTTCGATTTCTTCAGATTCATCAGTAAAATCATTGCATCGACGTAATTTTGTAACACAGCCTGTATAGAAAAATCCTAATCCCACAGTGAGGTTTGAAAGCAATTTCCTCGGGATTTTTAATATTCATGTCTCAGGATGAGGTTATCGTAATGTATCAAGAAAATTGTCAGTAGCTTCGGAAACGACGGGCGAGGTTATTAGGTGAGGGTAGGGTAACCAGAGATCTCTCTTTTTTAGGGTATTCATCTATGGGCTGCCTCACGCCGGTTTTCTGTGAGGCAGTAGCAGGCAGTTCTGTGAGTATGTATATCTTTAAGTGAAATAATCGTGAGCAGTTTAACCATAATATTACTCTTAGACTATTCCAGCAAAAAAAAACGGCACGGACCTCAGACTCCGGTCAGTGGTTTAAAATAACTAAATAAAAATCATCATTTGTATCCAATTAGATGTGTGTAAGCCCATTCAGACAGCTGCAGTGTTAGCTATGTGTGTATATTAAATGACTCGGCAAAAGTATAGGCCTCCTATCCTCGTGTTTATGATATTTACCGAAATAGATATACACTAGCTTTTGCCCGCGACTTCGTTCGCGTGGACTTCAGGTTCGTAGAAACCTCAAAAATTGTAGCCTATGTGTTATTCTGATGTATAAGCTATATTGTGGTAAAGTTTCATTCAAATCCATTCAGTAGTTTTTACGTGAAAGAGTAACAAACATCCATACATACATTACTTACAAACTTTCGCCTTTATAATAGTAGTAGGATATATCGCAATAACATAGTTCTTATTTATAGTTTTCGCGCGATATCCGACATATTTTTTTTAATATTACCAGAGATTACGCCGCAATCTCACCTGACCGCCTGATGAAGTGTTTTATATCGAAAATCCCGAGAATTGGAGACTTGACTTTGGTTTTTAATTACTTATCCCCACAAATAATGGCGTCGGGACACCCTAGCCGTGGAGCTTAACTTACGTGTATAAACAAATAAGAAATTGTATTTGGGTGTGATGGAAAGACGTTGTTATAAGATTATTTTTATGTGGGTACACTTATGCTAATGTAGAAGAGTAGACTTGGCTCGATTGAGGCAAATTCAGTTAGACATTAGGCACTTACATTAACAAAAGTCAAGTCGAAGTCGTACTCTAATGTAGCAATAAGTTTTAATAGAAAATAATATTATGAAATACAGTAGACTTTGGTTTTTATGTGATATATGTTCTCTCAGAAACACAGTTTGACCATAAGCATGGGAGAGCCAAACTTTGGCATGAATGATTTGACCTTTTATTTTTTTGTTTTCCCAGGGGAAACCATCATGGCCTTCACCTTGCCACATGTGGGGGGGGACTCTAACCCTAAACAAAACCCCCATGAATGATTCGACCTCCAGTAACTTCAGCTAGTGAAACACAGTATTTACTAAAATGTAATATTTTTTGCATTCGACTGTACGTAGCACATTATAACATTAAAATGAAAAATATTAATGAATGATTCCTCATTTATTAATAATTTTTATGTTAATGTTATAATCCATATGATTATTTAATGCTAAAAATAAGCGTTTGTCATAAAAATAACTTAATTTCCTCGAACTATTCCCTTATAAGCAACACATGGAACTATCTAAATTCCCGGGGAATTAATTCCTAATCTACGGCGTCTCCAAAATTAGAAGGTCATGACATATTAAAATCTCACCAGACATGCTTCTCACGTACTTGCTGATTACTTTGTATAGTATGTAAGGCTTTAGTTCAGTTAACCTAATTGCCTCGTTCCTATACACTGAGCTACCATCGCTACCAGAATAAACGAATTTTAACCATGTCTTTATGTCATGCATGTCTACTCTTTTACTTATAATTAAGATCTTATGGCGTCACCCAAGGTCCAGCCTGAAAACCAGCGCTGCAGCAGCTGCTTGCGGCGGCTGTAGCATCATGCTGAGGCTGAACCTTGTTGGCCGCAACATCTGTTTCCCTTGTTTTGTCTTTTTGTCTGTGTAAATGTTGTGGTCAATAAATGATTTCTTACTCTTACTCTTACTCTTTTAACGACCATTCTGAACTACTTTTGTTTTAACATCATCACATCAGTCCACATCCACCCTCTGCTGAGTATAGGCCTCTTCTTTATCACGCCACTCCCTACGGTCACCTGCCAGCCCCATACTCATACATTGTTTCCCCACTACCATTACGATATCGTCGGACCACGAACAGGTGATCTACCCACAGGACGCTGCTAAAATCTTGGCTACCATTCGGTAGCCTTCTTTTAACAAGAAACGAGCGTACTCCTTCTTAAAAGGCCGGCAACGCATCAGCGACCTCTCTGATCTCATGATGATGCAGCAGATGTTCATGAGCAGCGGTGATTACTTACCAGCCGGTGACCCGCTTGCTCCGTTTGCCGCCTCTAGTATAAAAAAAAACACATAAAAAATCTCGTACTTACAGTTCAGAAATTTCTATAATTCCATCCAAATCAAGAATGTTCCTAACCAATCTATTTTTGTCTTCAAACTTCCTAACTCATACTTCGTACATGTTCGTACAACTTGAAACGAAACTCATTAGTAATGAGCAGGAGTCGATAGCGCCTAATTAAAAGCGCTCAAGTTGAAGTACTAACTGCCTCGCAACTCTGCTGCTGGGAACGACCGATATTCATAGCAACTTGGGAACCGTAGAGAAAAAGGCTCAATTTCCATCTATATTAGGTTGTATGAATGAGACCTAATTACCTATCACATAATTTCGGGGCTTAAGTTTGCAGGGTCGTTTGCTATATCAGTTTCTGACTGTACCAATAAATGGAAATGCAATTGAAAATTTATGAAATCCGCGACAAGTCGTCATAATGTATGCACTCTCTACTCGAGCCCTTTCATTTGACACCTATATTACGGGAATCAAGTGTAAATATGTAATTCATCATTTTGTGATGACGGTCGTCTTAAGTTGGTGCCCATCTAATCTAGCTAAGAACACTCCCGACTATTACCAACTTAATATAACTTTTAAACAAAAAAAAAAACAAAATTCAAATTGGTTCATCCCGTTATTCTCCCGTCATCTCCTGGGAGCACTCCTGGACACACACACACACACACAAAGACTGAACAGAACAGTTAAACTTTTTGCTTCGGGGGTTAAAAATGAGGTTCGCAAATAACTCCTATGTGTTGAATTACAAAAACTTCCTAACATTGAAGGTGAAGTCAAGCCTAAAATGATTCGTATCAATACTGGAGTGCCTACTCTGAACGGGTGTACATTTCGTAATCCAATCCAAGTTGCGAAGAAACTTCCTAAGAGTTAAACAGAGGAAATGACTAAATCGAAACGAAACAAATCTAACAGCACGTTTCCAGAAAATAAAAAGATTTACGAGATATTAAACAAATCGGAGCACTAAGCGCTGTACACTTTGAGACTATTGCTGAAGGATTGTTGTACATTGACTGTTGCCAACGGGAACGTTTTAAACTAGTGAAAGACTTAGGAGCAATGGATGATGGAACACTAGAAGAGTGTAGCGTAAGTCGCGACTGTGACAAAGCAATGCTTGCTTGGGCTGGTTCGGATTACGTAGAGTTTTCGTTGTTGTTCAAAATATTTGTTCCTCGTAATGAGATCGTAGACAAACGACGTTTGTTTTTCTTATTGTTCGAGTTGGTAACATGTGCTGTTGTGAGAGTCTTTGACAAGTTAACGTAAACTTACGTGGCACAGTCTTTTGTTTAAAATGAATTGAAGATCGATTACATTTCTACGGTTGCTGACACAATGAAGGGAACATTTGTGTTCTGAGACACATTGATCATGAACATTTCTCTCGTTGCTTCTTACTTCCTATGTGCTACATTCAATCTAAGTCGTTAGAATTCACTTTGATAAATCACTATTTATCGGAGACTTATAGCCTGCTCGATTCTGTCTGCATCTGTTGGAATGAATTTTATCATACGTGAATGTTGAGGAGGTATTTAATGATTTGCGATATCTTGCCTATAAAAAAAAGGTCACTAGTTTATATACAAATCTCACAAGCAGGGAAGCAGGGAATGGACAACGGGAATATGCCATTATTGAAACCAGGAATAATTTGTGTATGTACTTTTAAATTAATTTCGCTTTAATCCCAGAGTTCAATTATATTCCTACATTTTACAGTCGCTTCATTGTAATTAACAGGCTTCACAAATCCTGAATTATAGTGCAAGCAAAGCAAGCCCCGGGCTTCGAAGCAACAGATTTAGACATAACCGGGAATTACTAAAATGACAGAGAGATTCAAATGAACATAGATCTACTAACAAATACATCGTAACTCAAACTAATTTTACTCTAATCCAATTATAACCAAATGTAAACCATCACGAAATGAATTTATCAAACATAGCGTAAAGCATACTAAATCTATGGATGGAACGAAACGTATTGCTTTAATGCTGATTATTATTGCGAGCATAATACTGCTATTTCAACTGAAACTCCTGGGATTTCTGACAGGGCAACAATGTACATACACTCACGGACAAAAGAATCGGGCCACCGTGTTTTATACAAAACTGCTAAATCCTCCATCTCATAAATAAAAAGAAAAACGTTACTTTTCTGTTACTGAAATAGGCATAAAGTTCTTGACATTTAATTCAAAAGTGGCTTAAACGACTTTGGCGACATCTGTGGTTATTTTTCTGACCCACAAATTGACTAGGTACTTAAGTTACTGCTATACTCGTACTTGCGTCTCTATAATCCTAATAGGTAGGTCCATTATCAGTAAACGTCGATATTTACCTTACCTTACCTGAAAGTCAATTCTGTCAATAGTAAATTGGTGGTGGGTGAATGATTATGTTTAGGTAAATATTATATTTATAAACTGTTTCTCTCCTCTACTCAAAAGTTGTTTGAAAGAAACTGCCTTGCGTTGTGTACTGTCCTTGTTATTGTAACTTATGCCTATAAGTATGATGGTTTTGTTCAATCTATACATTATAATAAATCTGTAATAGCAATTTAGAGACGGGGTTTTAGATAGAACGTGATTTGGTTTGAGAAGTCGAAAAAAATTTCGATGAATTTCGGAAAGTCATTGAACAAGTTTTTCAGAATGTTTGTTAGAACACGTGGTTAAAGGGATGTAAATTTTCATAAATACACCCTGTATAATAAAAAGTGAGCATGAATAATATTGGAGTGGTCCAAATATATTGTTCAAAAGTGTACTTCTGGTACTCGTATCAGCAGTTACCGATATCTGCCAATTTTAATTTTGCAAATTCAATTTCGCCGCTCGTAACTCTATTATCGACGGTTCGAGTGATACGCGTTTTAACTTCACCATTTTACTGTAGTATTATAATACTAATTAAATCACTATTTATTATAAACAATAAAATTGAGAGATTACAATTCGTATTGCAGAAATTGTTATAACATAAATGAGAGGCCGAATAGTTTGGTAGTGACCCTGCCTCATACGCCAAAGGTCGTGGATTCGATCCCCACCCTGGACAAACATTCGTGTGATGAACACTTGTGTTTGTTCAGTGTCTGGGTGTATATATATGTATTTTAGTATTATATTTGTGATCCTCTGTGGTCTGATATCTGTAACACAAGTGCTTGAGCTACTTAGTACGGAGTCAGGTCAATGTATGAGATGTTGTGTAAAAAATAAATAAACACCGTGCTTTTTTACCGTCTTACCCTCTTATAAGAGAAACCCACCTTCCCATACAAAAGTGACTAATCACGGGCGCATGAAGAAATTCGCTTCCACATCTCAAAGTGGAAAGCTAAAGCATAGAACCCCCTACCGAGATCTCGATGAAAAGGTTGAGTCGCAAATAGACACATATCTCTAAAATTTAAACATAAAAGACCAACCAAAACTCAAATTAATTACGACTTTTAATTAAACATCATTAAAAATTCCCGCGACAAAGTTCCAAGTTACTTTTTCGTCGAAATGCGGAAAAAAATTAAAAATCTGCTAACCGTCAGGGAACAAAGTGTCCCAAATTTTCGATTAAAAAGCAAAGCGGAATACTTGTGCGTATAAATCATACCTCGCCGAAGTCAGGGTAAAATACCCTGCGATATTTTAAGGTAAAGGGTAATAAGATTCCGCGGCAACCTTTGGACTAAAGATGTGCCGACTCGGGATAAAACGCGACGCTCTAGTTGAAATTCAGATAACTCAGATTTAAATTTGTGTTACATTTCTCTTAAAAGTTAGTAGGAATGTAACTGAGTTTGTGTCTTTTTAGTGCGAAAGGGAGCCAAAGAGAGGTCCTCCCACCCAACTGTCTATTAAGACAGTTACTAATCATTATTTAACTTCGTGTGTAGGATTAAAAAAAGGACCTTAGTCAACATTATATTTATACCTTTTTGAATTTTTTTTCTGTTTATATTTTTTAAAATTCAATTTAAGGAGAATTGAAAGGCTTTATTTTCGAGGCAACTACCACAAGTGTATTGCGACCAAACGCCACGCGATCCGAGCGGCGAAGCGAGTAAGCGCTAAAAACGTAAAATAAATAGCTCATGTCTCAAAACAAAATAAATCAAGTATGTAAAACAAAGGTAAATTACTATAATAATTTGTGCTGTAGCTGCCAACCTATGTATGTTATTTTCTACTTGATATAAAATTTTTGAAACCCAAATTCCTTAGAGCATTAAATTCAGATCGTTCGATTTGTCGTACCATTCATTTATGTACCGAATTCAACTCGAATTACCATGAAGTTCACTTGAGTTAATAAAGAGATTGGACACATCTCTAATTAATTATTAGGCTGCTATTTTCTATTAAAATTTTCCTTCCCTGTTACTTTTACTTATTCACTTTATTATTTTTGAAATCCCAAATTCAGATTAATTTGCCGTACCGTTAAGAGTACATACAGCTTGAGCCAGTGACTCTCTACACGTTGTGTACTCGTATATAGCTGGAGGCACGAAAGTATAGCGATGACCGTTATTTTGCGCACTTGTGAAAAAGAATACTTTCTATCAAAATTGGTTTCTGCGCACTCAAGGTCATAACTACACTTTCTTGCCTCGGACTATAACATCTGCGGGCTTCTTTGAGGGCGTTTATTGCCCCACGGCTTCCACTCAAGAATACGCTTACACCAAGATGTTTTATTGCAGACGACATAACCTATCTGTCGGGAAGAATAGAATGCTGAAGGAGGCCACACTAATGTATATACATAGTTGAAACAGGCTGAAGAAAATAATAAAGTAGGTAGGTACAAGCATATTACAGACAAAGAAAGACATAAAATACAAAAGAAAGCACAATCAAATTAATATTTGGTCATCTGCTCTTTGAATCATAGCTTATCCATGGCAAGCCTAAAAATTGTGCAGCGGATTTAACCAGCCCAATTTCGTATGCACCTGAACTGAAGAATAGTTGGTAGAAGATAAATAAATAAATAAATTGACACAACATCCCATACATTGTCTTGATTCCAAACTAAGGTTTTCCCTTGTGTTATGGAAACCAGAAACAACGAAGGTACCACAAACACCCAGACCCAACACAAATATGAATCTTTCATCAACAAACATTTCTGTTGGTGCGGGAATCGAACCCGCAACCCTTACGTCTCAACCGGAGATGTTGTTAAAGCAAGCATTATTCCTGCAGCCAAAAACTTCCAGTAGGTACTACTGTATTCCTAAACCGCATTTTTGGGAGAGATCAAAACTGTTGATTCTAACTCAACTCGAGTTACTTCGAAATCACAACTGGGGACACTGGGGTTAACTCGAGTTAGTCATTCGTGTGGACACATCTCTATTTCCGCAACCTTTCGACGGAGGGTCGGGCTCACCTTAGATAATAATTTAATCTGTTCGTTTCGGTTTATCTCGCACCGACGCCGCGTATGGGGGCTTAAGGCCGTTGGTTCGGCCTACTAGCGCCATTAGATATCTACTATTTATTGTATTAACTAGTGGCCCGCCCTCACTTCGCTTCGGCACCGTAATTCAGAAATGAACCAATAGATGGCGCTGTGTCCAATTACATCGCGCAAGCGTTTCGTGTTTTCCGTTTACCTATAAGCCTTGTCGTTGTCTATGGATGTTATCTCTTTATAAATAGTATAGATAGTCATAATCTTTATTGCTCCATAACACTTAATTGTGTAAAAAATGACAATGTTTCAACAACCTCTTTTCAACAATGATAGACAGGGACGTGTGAAAGAAGACATACGAACCTGGGACCAGAGCACAAGGATGATGATGATGAAAATTTAAAGATATTAAGAAAAATATATTCAAAATAAGCGTATAAACCAGGGAAACGTATAGACAGATGTTATTTATTGCATAGAAATACAAAACAGGTATAGTACAAAAATAAACAACTTTATTCAATAAGACCTTCCTAAGTTTTAGCAATTATTTCTTCCTGACCACCTTTGGGTAGAGAAAGAAAGAAACAGCAAAGTTTGTGTTTGTGACACACAATTTAGGTTTCCATCTTCATAATGGGCTCGATGGTATATTTGGTAGCGACCATTTCTTGTGCGCCTTAAGATTTACGCCATAAGTGTTGAAAAGTATACACCTAATGTCCTAAAGAGTACATTGTGAAGAGATTTTTCATAATTTATGTCTTAATTTCCTCATAATGAATGCAAAAGAAATGGCGGCGCTAGCGGACCTAGATACTACCCCTAGGCGTCTGTTATTTCTGTGGAACCGTTTGAAATATGAGTCTGTTATTTCTGCTACTTATTTTAACCGCCTTTATCCTAGTCCCTTCATACCTACTTATGAGCTTTTAAATCAAAAACTTTTCTAATGGATGATTAGTTTCTAAACATATTATTTACGTCGGCACTCATTCATTTAAAGTATCATCAAGTATTTTAAGTAAAATATAGAGGGTTGCTTTATTGTAAAACGCAAAAAACCCTTGTAAAAAAGCAAGATACTGATCAAGACTTAAAGCTTTTTTGCAGATAGGTACCTACTGAGTTTTTGCAATATAAGCCGACGAATTCAGGTTCTATCTAACATATTATTATTATAAATTTTAATTGTACTTTTTTATCTGATAGGTTGCCGACAAGCAGATGGATCTCCTAATGGTAAGCGATTGCCGCCGCATATAGACATCCAAAACATTACTTGAGTCACAAGTGCGCTGCCGACCTTGATCCGAAGTTTGAGTCTCTCCGAATGTCTGCCAGTCCGTCCAAAGGGCATCCATGGGCTTACCATCAGGCGATCCGTCTATTTATCTGAATGTATCATAAAAAAAATATGTCCAGGAGTTAGGACAGTAATAAGATGATGCTGATGTGATGATTATGATCTAGTAGATTTAGGTGCTTACGCTGGGAAACGCTAACGTAATAGTAACGATGGCAATTACTCGAATCATGAACCTGGCGAGCACTCGATATTGCAATCGATACCAATTACGACTATTATCGTGTTTGATATACAATACGATTGCTCGCTTGTCCGTGAAAATTATTCCACGATTTCGCGGCGCAGACGAATATTGTTATTGAATCCGATACGTGACGCTGGTTTTACTCACCTAGAGGTAACAACGATCTTCTGAGTGCCTAGTACGAGTTACACAAAATCATTCGAGTGACTTTAACATCACGTTAATCGAGCTAACGGCAAATGCATCGAGTGTCGAAAAGATCCGAGTACGAGTTACAATACATGTTTACTTCTCGAATAACGTTTGCTCACCGTGAATGGTGAGCGGAATTACCATGAGTTGTTGACATCGAAAACTGAAATAACGTAAACTATTGCTCTGTCTCTTTCTAATGCATCACAATGAAAGAGACAAAGCAATAGTTTTCGATAGCGAGGATAGCATTTCAAACCCATGGTAAGGCCACTGTTGGTATAGGTTTAAGTATACGACCGTGATCTCGGTTTTCTGAGTTCGACCCCCGAGTCGAGCAAAATGTATTTTTCGATGTTTTTTAGTATAGCTCAGGTTTGTGATCACCAATCAGCATTAGGCAATTGTGGTTATTAAGCCTAATCCCATCACAGTAGTTATGGTATTTTAAAGATGGAGGCCTTTGCCCTGCAGTAGTACTTATATAGGCTGATACTTTACTTTTATTTAAAAGATGAATTTTCTGTTTCAAGATCTAAAAGATTAATTATTACGTTGGTTCAACGTTTGTTTTGTTATCCTTGAGCAAATAAATTAATAAAATAGATTAGAATAGAATAGAAAGAAATTTATTTATGCTCAAAGTCTTATCCAGCTTCATAGACAAGTCTTAAATAAGTACCTATTTTAAAAGAGGGAATTACTACAACAATTAGGTAGGTACTTATTAAGAAAAAACTTTCAATTTTGTACGTAGGTATACTTAGTCAAAATATAAATGAGATTTTGCTGGTTTGGCCAATTTGCCCTATTTTAGACCGAATTCACGAAAATTGTCTCTAGTTTAGGGTAATTTGTTTTTCTAAGGGTCTTAGGAAAAAGGACCGAATCAAACCTAAATGGGATAACCCTATTTTCTCTAGGTTTTCATCGATATATTCTTCAGAACGTCTTTATTACTAGGACTAACTCTTACTAAGAAATTTACTTTAGAATCTTAAAAGTTATCAATAGGTGATGTGAATTTTGGAGGAACAGTCGATTTAATGTCTGTCACAAAAATTATCACGAATGACCATAAACAATAAAAGAGATTAACCGACGAGCCGACAGTATTGGCTGTAGAACGCTACACTAAATCAAGTTTTTAGACATCAATATAAAGAAGATCTGGGGTGATATAGTATTCCTTCAATAAATGGCAAAACTGAACCTTATAAGGTTAAAGGATGACAAAAACTGGGGTAGACAGCAGAGAGGTCAATACGTTGATATCGGAATCATTGCATAACTCAGCTAAAAATGAATGTGCGGTTTTCGTAATCCCTTTCTTCGACCCAAATACGATAACATCAAAAATGGATATGATTTTAGATGTCTATGCCTTATTACGGTTTTTCAACTTTCGAAGGCGGGTCAAAAATTTATACCTCAGTTTTTTTGTTTACAAAATCTCAGTGTCAGCCCGAAGTCTGAAAGTTGGTCTTGTACCCCCGTTCTTCGCCTAATCCCTCTTCAGCCGTGTCACACTGGTGTCCCATTGAATTATGGGTAAGGGTATAGAGAGTGCACATGTGTTTGCGCACACACTTGAGCATTATAATATGAATTATATAAAAATTATAATATGAAAATAATGATTCAGATTTGTCGACTGTACATACCAGTTACCCAAGCAGTGCAAAAAAGCACTTAAAATCTCAGACATAAAGATGGTCCAAGTCCGAACGGGGTAACTCCATTGCTATTTACTCTTCTCTATGGTACGTACATACATCGATCACGGGGAATGACGTGTCAATCCGTACGTAGTTAATTATCGTTCGGGTGATATGTCTGTGTTTTCACTGTGTGTGACAACGTTACTTTAACCGAACACACTTATTCCCCTCGACTGCTCACAATCGAAATCGGATGCATAAAAGTAATAAACGAGTTTAATTCACAATCCATTACGGAGCAGCCACGAACAATCCACGAAATTTAATTCGTTGTTTGATTAAATAATTGAATTAATACTTAATCCGTTCTGTTCGGAAACGTTACTTTAATTTAAATCCGAACAATTTATGTGAGAGGATGAAATATGAGATTTTAGTATGACGTTCGCATATTTTTGATGTTGTCGGAAGGGGTTTCTTTTGTGAAATCTGGGGAAGGGTACGCGGTGAGGTTTTTTCCTTTATATTTGTTTTACAATGAGGGTTTTCTGGCCTTGGATGTGGGGCATTTGAAAGATGTGAATGTTATAGTGATTCCCTGATAGCTAATTTAGCTTAACAAAATTGTACGAGCAGTTACATAACATTTTCGTCGCTAAAACAAGTAACTTGACTTGGAGTGGAATCTCATTGGACTGCTAACTTGGGAGGTCTGTGTCACTGGTCTCTCCTCCTAACCTATGTCAGGCTCCAGTCTTGCACACATGTTGGGGTCGAATCTGTACAGAAAAATGTAACCTTTTTTTATGTGATAGGTAGCAGACGAGCAGGCGGATCACCTATTTTTTGAGAATAGATGTTTCATTCATTCAACCTTGAGATGACTGCTGGCACGTCAAATTAAGTTTATACGCCCTCATGCCACCCCATTGATCTAGTGGTTTAAATACCGGGCCATAATCTTGGGGTTTGATTCCCGGGTGGAGTAAAAGTATGTTTTGAATTTCGACAATACTCGTAGCTCGTGTTTGTGCATTAGTAAAGGTGATTAAACCTAATCCGATCAAAGTAACGATGACTTGATTTCTATGATGAAGGCCTTTGCCCTGCAGTGGGACAGTATATAGATTGATACTTTACTTTATTTTACTTTTTACGCCTCATCTATTTGGTACAACAAGACATTTCAATTTACGTCAAATCTGAATACTCAGTTCACTCGTAAGTCTCGTATTTGACTGACATGCACTAATGTTTAGGCTGAATACATTTTGTATCACAGAAAATATCCCAGCAAGTTATTCCATTACCCAATTTGGTGAAGCTGCAATTTATCATTCGCAAGCGATATTGAGGCAAACAATGGAAATTATCATTGAAATATGTCGAATTTTATCCCGAATGAGATGAGTTATGGCCGATAATAACGCTGGTATTGAAGGTTATTTTAATGGCAAGTTGCGGGGTATCTTTTACAGATGTTGTATGTGAGTTATGATAAGGTTAGCTACAAAATTCGATGCAGATATTGGGTTGTTTAAGAGTCAATAAGTGTTCTTCGTATCTCTTGAAATATATTCAACTTGTGAATACTGTGGCACGAACTTTACAAACTAAAGAGATCGTAGCGTATGCGTCTCGTAAACAATTTGTATGAAGATTAAAGAGCTCCCTCTACATCGTCCGTAGGTAACTAAAACTAAAATTGAACGCAAAAAACGTCAGACTAGATAGTATCGCAGCGTGAACGCCCATCCATTGGTTACATTATATAAGTACAAGTAACGTGCATATCTAATATATTTTTGAAGGAAATGGTACACAATACGATATTTCATCGAAGGTGCTTCGTATTGAGTACTAGCGTTACCGTGGACACAATCCTATTTCTTGAAAAGTTCGTGCTTGGCCTGTAGGCCAACCTTACTAGAATGAATGCAACCCATTGCAGCACAGCTTGAGGCGGTTATTCTGATATACTGGTTTCTGGATTTGTTCAAGACAAGTTGGTCTGCTCTTGGTATTGCAACTACATAAAAAAAGTAAAAAACTAAAACCCAACTACGACAAAAAACTTGAAATCCAATTTTTGGGGAACTAACGGAGAATATAATAACCATTCGGAAAAAATATCGGAAATGAGAGGGTATCGGAATAAGGGTACCCGAAGATGCACAAGCCAGGCGTAGCAGACGACGCCGCGCGCCTTCAGTCCGCTTGTGACCACGGCCTTTGTAACGCGGTCGTAACGTCGAGTACCTAAGCAGGTACTATACACGGACCTATAAAAAAGAATCTTTTTTATAGGTCCGTGGTACTATAATGTTGTTAAACATCCTCGTGTAGACCCGTTTATTATCAAGAATTTGTAAAATGCAACACGATAGTTTAAAACCATAACGTAGCTATCGTGTCTATAATGTAACACATTGGTTTATTTATTTTACTTCGGAACTGCAAGGCGTACATTAAATTTTGGGTAGCTATTCTTGATCAGGTTGTAGAAAAAAATCCCACTTAAATCTGCACTTACTTTACGAGGCACTCTCTATACACCGACTTAGCCGCTGTCAACTCACCTGAGCACGTTATCTCCTTTCAGTATTCATGTAAATGCAGAATATCTTACGCCAACCGTATTCGTAAGACATTTCCTTTTGTAATCCGAAACAATAGCTTCTTGTGGGCCCTACAGAAATTTCGTTAACTATATTAGATGCCGCGGAGAGCATGTCCTCGATTTTCATTTAAGATATGCTTATAAGTTAAAAATTTTAGGAGCTTCTGTTGAGGATTTTTAGTTTAAAGATTTACATTTTTACTAACATTGTCTGACCTTTGATGTGTGTCATTATAAAGTCTGGGGGCGTTTTGTGGAAGGTCATTGCAGGGAGATGATCTACCTGTCGCAGCCTATGGACGTAGACCTCTACGATGGCCGTTTGATTAATTCAAGGCTACTTATAATAACTCCTGTCAGTCACTTTCTGTAACTTGTCTTTCCACCTGACCTAGCATAAAATCTTTACAAAACAATTTTAGAGATCTGGCTCCAAGTATTTTAATTACCCTGACTGTTGCGTCACTATATCTGCGAGTAAGTATGTAATATATACCACCATCGTTCTTAATGAAAGTACGCGCATTTGAATATGTGAAAATCAGGTTCCTTGGTCCACAGAGGACGGGGAACGGCAACAATCCCTTCGTATACCGAAGGATTGAATTGGTGATGCGCTATATAGTACTTGCGTTAACAGTGACAAACAATCACGCGGATCAAAGTCACCAGTAGCCTTACCATGAGTTTGAAATACTATCCTCGCTATCGAAAAACTATCGCTTTGTCTCTTTCATTGTGATGCATTTGAAAGAGACAGAGCAATAGTTTATGTCAGTTTTGGATGTCAACTCATGGTAGCGCTACAGAATGCGCCTACTCTAATAGCCACAAACTGTCCCACGCAAAACTGGCTACATATTAAACGTCAAAATCCGGAGGGCAAAGGCGGAAGTTATCGCCAAACGCCAATCGTCCAAGTTTTCACCCTAAGCAACGATGTATCTCGCAAGCCATCCGTGAGCTCGACTCTGCCAGTGCGTTTGATAGGTGCTCCCAAAGTCTATGTAAGTTTCGAGACTTTGACAGGATTGGGCACTGCTGTGTTAACATGCCCTGATTATTGACGGGCCATTCTGCAGCGTAACGGATGAATGCATGTACCCAAAGCGACTAACTTATCTTATTTTAATGGCTTTTATTTTGCCCTGGGTGGGCAATGCATAGCTGCTGCCAATGGCCATTCTGCAGCGTAACGGATGAATGCATGTACCCAAAGCGACTAACTTATCTTATTTTAATGGCTTTTATTGTGCCCTGGGTGGGCAATACCTATGTATTGCTGCTGCCAATGTCAAATGATTAAAGAGACGCGTTCTTCGCTTAAATTGGCCGGTGATTGGAGATGGTCCTCTATAATAGAGGTACTTGAGTTCTGGGGACTACGGTGCGGCGACCTCCTCGTGTGGCCTCCCCGGTAGTATTTTCTTTTTGTTTGGAACTGCTACCGGAGGGGTCCTGGTGTCCCTGGGCAACGGCGGGTAGCAATTGGCTTATCGCCATATTGCTACCCGACGGCTGACAGCTGCACTTTGAGGCCCAGCCCTGTCTGGGCCGGGGCCCTGTCCGGCGCCCTGTGAGGATCTCCTCCACTTTGGGCGCACCTTGACGTGGGCCCCACCGAGTGGGGCGCCTTCGGGCGCCACCCCCCACATCTTTTGTGGGGGTCTTTAGTTGCTGGTCTGCGCTGCGTCCCACAGCCAGTGGGATGCGGCAAAGGCCGGCTAACCCCACCTCTCCGCCCAGCGACCGACTGCGCAATCCAGCGTAGCCGGCCGTGGGGCTGTCTGGTGGGGCAGTTTTTTGGAAGCCTGCAGGCACTCTCCCCCACCTTGCCCTGCAGCCAGCAGGGTGTGGGTTTGTGGAGAGTTCTGCAGGAGCCCATGTCCGCGACGCCCGTATCGCAATCCAGCGATGCGGGCGCCGCCCGGTTGGGGCTTTGTCGGAGGGCAGTGGGAGCTGCTCTGGGGGCTTTAAGCCCCGGGAGTCGGAAAGAGGCCGTACTGGCGTGCCTTGCTGTCCATGGGTGGGTCTGCGGTGATGAGGTTCGTCCTATTTCCCGCTTTCCCACCCCGAGCCTGGATTTGCCGGGAAAAGTCGCAGAGTGTTTAGTGGGTATGCCCTTGAACGGCCTCTGATTAGCAGAGGCCCAATCCAGGGGAGAGCCCCACACTACCTGGTCGTCTCCCAGCGGCCGGGTGTGCATAAGGCGGCATTCACTCTGCGTCAACAAAAAAAAAAAAAAAAAAAAAAGGTACTTGAGTTCTCATTAATAGTAGGTGAGGATCGCGGGAATTCCTTGGATGCAGGTGGCACACGACCGCTCCGTGTGGAGAACATTGGGGGTAGGCCTATGTCCAGCTGTGGACGTCTACTGGCTGAAATGATAATGAACTAACTTTTGGGTTAAACACCTCCTTGTCAATGTGGTTTCTCAGCCAAAGCAACTTTTATGATCTGGTTGATCTATGCTGATATGAAAGGTGCTCTATATAATACTTATTCCGAGAATCACTCCTCGTCGCAGCTTCACGCGCGATTAGCGGAGTATTTATTCAAACCCCTCACCGTAACTTGTCGATGGTAGGTACATAACACTTGCACACTCCCTGTCAAACTCCAAACTTAGCTATGGTTCTGAACGTCAAAGATTCCTATCAACAGCAGCGTTACCTTCAACGATGTAGATATTAGATACATTGTTAAACTTTGACAGGGTTCCGAACATCTGACTTTATCAGCTGGTAGTTTGATGAGGTGGTTCTTGCAAATGACGAGGACGATTTATATTTGTGTTAAGGGGCGTTTTCATTGGTCGGTAAGTCGGTCGAAAACCCGCACGCGGCTAAGGATCGATCCCCTACTTCTCTTTATTCCACCGTTGGCGTTGCCTCAATACCTGCATCCCACTAGCGGGCACGACCAATGTAAATGCCCCTAATAACAGTTTATTAGGGGCATTTACATGCCTACCTTTGCAACGTGAATGTATGCAAGTACTACCTACCTACTAAAATTTGACTGGATCTGAACTGTCAATTCAAAAAATAAACATAATGGTGTACGACTAAAACTTTATTAAAAATATTATAATAATGTTTGCAAACCATCTTTTACATTGGTGAGAGCGCAAACCCAAAGGAATAAAATTGTTTGTGCTAGCTTCTTTTTACTGCTATTACTCTTAAAAACTTACGGAAATGTTGGTTTAGTTTCTCAAACACTTATCTAAAAGCTAGATAGATATCTATTAGAGGGGTACTCTAATAGATCCTATCCTATATTACTAGATTTACTAGAGTTATCCATTGCTAGAGTCTATACCCATAGACTCTAGTAATTGCCAAAGTAAAAAAATTGTCAGCCTATATATTGCCCCACAGCAGGGCAAAACTGTCTATCATAGAAATCAAGGTCATCATTGGATTAGGCTTAATAATCGCCGATTTTTGCTCCATTCTCTCTGGCCCATTTCGAAACCTCTCTTCTATTAATTTAAAATTTGTGGTACCAATCTTTAAATTATAGCAGATAGGGTTCAAAATAAGTCTGAGAACATAATACACCAGTGTCACTCTAGTGCCATAGATTTTTATCATTTTCGATAATACCCCTATTATTCTTTCCGCAAAAAGCAAAAAATGTCAAAGCGAAAAAAGGTGGCGTTTCGTTCCACGGACAGGGCGAAATCTCAAAATCAAATTTCGGAAAGCTCGTTACAGGAGGTGACCCATCTACATAATGGCTTTGTCTTAGTTCCATCGAAAAAACGGAACATTTTTTGTCCCTTTGACAACTGACCTTTGATACTTAGGCTGTACTCCATATAATTTCCCTTGTGTCCTGCTGTGACAAAGAAAACCCTTATGCAGGAATAGGGCTGGCAGTTTGATGGAATAGATAGATTATAGATTTAATAAAAAATTTGACTGACATGTTGCATTTGGCAACCCTACTTATGAGTAGACCAAAAGACGTGGATTCGTATCAATCAGCGACAGACCAAAAATGACCATTGCAAATGACCTAAGAGCAACTCCTAAGTTATGTGAAAGTGACGTAACCGATACCGAACTGTATTGTAAAATCACTAACAAATGTCACACTGCCACAATGTTTTTGTTTTGTTGTTCTGAATAACTATTATTGATATGATAGTTTGTGTTTCGTACCAGAAAACCCAGCCATTATATAGAAATTGACAAACTATTTAATAGGTATTGCGGATAATAATCATCATCAGCAACCCACGCTGACTGGACATAGGTCTCCCCCAATGCACGCCACCGCTCCCGATTTTCGGCCACTCTCATCCAGCTCACTCCAGCCAGCCTTCGAATGTCGTCATCCCATCTTGTAGCAGGGCGTCCCAAGGTCCACATACGTTTACCGAGTCGCGGTCTCCACTCAAGGACTTTATAGCTCCAACGGTTGTCAGTTCTGCGGCTAATGTGACCAGCCCACTGATAATAATAGGTAATGCGAATTGGTGATCACCAACCCGAGCTGTGTTTGAAGATTTGAAACATACTTACTTTTCCTCGACCCGGGAATCGAACTCGGAATCCCAAGATCATGACCCGGTGTACTTACTAGACCAACGAACTTAGTGATGCTGGCTTTGCAGCAATTTCGACATTACCCATACGGATCATATTTTTTAATTTCCATTCGTAGGCAACCCTACCCAGGTCCAATAGGATGACCCCACGGAAGTTACTTTAGGACACTATAAGACACAATAAAGCGCCTTACGCTGCAAAAATCGCTTTCATCCGCTGCTCCTGTCCCTCCTTTGTAACAGCCTGGAACCTTTTCAATCATACATAAATAGACATGACGACACTTGAAAGGAAGGGTACGGAACCACCGAACGTTGCATCGTAAAGGATTCTCGAGGAATCGATACTCGCGATAATTAAACAATCGATTTCGGTAACCTAGTCACCTTTTCCAATTTGTAAGCCGGTTTTTCGTAGCTTTATTTTACTGTATGATAAAGAATGTACGGTTTCAGCCAATGGCATAATAGGAATTATGGTCAGACAAGGCTGTTTTGCCTAAAAATGAAACATTAACTAAATGGTTACATTTTTAATGTCTATACTATTTATAAAGAGATTAAGAGATAACTTCTTTAGACAACAACGTTTATAGGTAAACCGAAAACACGTAACGCTAGCGCGATGTTATCGCAAACCAGTGCCATCTATTGGTTTCTTTTTTGAACTACAGTCCCGAAGCGAAGTGTGGGCGGGGCACTAGGTACTATACATATAAAAATGGACGGCATCCTCAAAATTGCTGGGAGCTACTCAAGTCCATAGGAGGTGATATCCATCATGGACAATACTGAACCCTACATTGTGCGTGACCCGACACGCACTAAACTATTTTTATTTATAACTAGTGGCCCGCCCTCACTTCGCTTCGGGACCGTAATTCAGAAACGAACCAATAGATGGCGCTGTGTCCAATTACATCGCGCAAGTGTTTCGTGTTTTCAGTTTACCTATAAGCCTTGTCATTTTCTATGGAAGTTATCTCTTTTTAAGCAGTATAGATACATATTAGTTCTCATTTTCCATTTTATTGGTTAGTAAAAAGTGATCCTTTAAACTAAAGACCTATTGAACAGTTTCCAACCCCTGAACCCATTGAAGCATAGCAATCGAAATTCAAATTAATTGAATTCTATATTCGAACTAAAAACAATTTCCGAAGCTATTAATGGGGACAGATGGCGCTGACCGGTTTTGTTACTGTTCGGAAATGACAGTGAAATATTCTGATCTCTTTGTAATGGGAAGGTAAGACCTATTACAAAGAGAACAGAAATCTGATTGTGATCCAAAATGTCATAGTTATACCATCTACTAGAGCTGCCTACTAATTAAGGTCGTTCATTTGTAATTTAAGCGTAAAAAGTTAAATTTATAGGTAGATTCGTTTCTATTTCTATGAGGATTCGATTTTTTGACATTTGTTTACGGAACCCTCTCAATGTAGAATCAACTTCCCGCAGCGGTATTTCCGAACCGGTACCTACGACATTAAAATCTTCAAGAAACTGGTCTATACCTTTCTAAAAGGCCGTCAACGCATCCGCACTCCTTCTGGTTTACCTGATGACCGCGGGCGGTGGTGTTCACTTACCATTAGGTGACCCGCTTGCTCGTTTGCTTTCATATATCATAAAAAACCCTAAATTACTTATACATCGATCTAGTATCAATCTTGATGAGTTCTAAAATTCCGGAGGCGTCTTCCAGCACACCCAGAGTCGAAACAGCAAAAAACTTATTTTCCCGAAACGAATCTAGAACTCTCCGCGGTTAGACATTGAAAATGTCCAACATTGAGTCGCATCAGAGTCGTGAAACCAACCATAGCAAATAAATAACTAACAGGAAAAAGTCAAGGGTAATAGAATCTATACAGATGGAAAAACGCCACCCTTCGTGCTGATGTTCGTGAGCTACATTGTGTGTGTTTCTTTCTAGATATACCTACCTAAGTACAAGTATGAAATAGAACAAGTCACAACACGCCACTCACTAGATGTTTATCTGGCGTTTAGCCCGATAAATGTCACCACTTTTTGTATTTCGCGACACTTGACTGCCAATGTACTGGATCCTTTTCAACTAAATTCTAAGGCACAAAGAAATAATAGGTAAAGAGAAAAAAGTACCTGTTATTGCCCAGAGCTCCTTCAAGCACTCCTCCCTCGACCGCTGGATAGCTGACCGCTTCTGCACCTCCGGTCCAGACTCCAAGTACTCGAACAACACCGCACCAAGGAGTACGTATATCACCACTAAGATCACCAACCCTATCTGGGAACAAGCCACGCGCGCCAGCCCTGACGCCGCGCGGCGGACCAATCCCGGCTGTTCCCGCCCTTCCAGTGACACTTCAGATGACATTTCGATTTTTAAATTCTTCTACGCCCGCCACTCATTCCAGCCAGTAAGGCGTTCACCAAGTTTTTTTAAAGTCCTCATCTTTGAGTCACTGCGTTTGAACTTTTTAATTCTATTATTTTGAGATCACGACCTAGTTTTAACGATTGCTACACACCTGGAACAAAAGAAAAAGTTTGTTATTATCTTTGTCTGTGTGCCATTCTAAATGAAGTTTATTTCACATCACATACCATAACTAAATTCAAGTCAACAGGAGGGAAGTGAAAAATATTTTTACCGGAAAACCAAAATATAGGTTTCAATCAAACGAACACAAGTACCTCGTACCTTGGTTGGGTATACGAGTCTATCAAGAAATAAATAGAGCTAGTGGTATTACATAGATACCACTAGCTACCTATCCTTTTTTTGTGCGTCCGAATGTTAGAGGTGCGTTTATTTATTGCACAAAATTTCATATAATAGACGATCTTAATGCCAAAAGGTCACCAGTCAACTTTTGGGTCAAGTAAAAAGGACAAAGGTGAGGCGAAACGACAACTTAAGTTGTTATTGCAATCCACAGATTAAAATGGTAACTAATTTTACAATAATTTAACATAATATAATGTAATTGTAGAAAATAACAGTTAAGTATTATAAAAATATGTATAAAATATATACCTATGTAAAATAATTTAATATGCGTTAATGGATTCCAACCTACTACATACCTACCTCTTGAAGCTAATATTGCCCGTGTAAAATCTTAGCGAAGTATCTTGGCTAAACTTTAAAACATGATCTTTTGATTAACTTGTTCAGAACTAAGTTGAAATTTCTTAATAAAAGTCAAAGGAGTTAATAAGCTGCCTTAGTGTAGCGAAGAAGATTGCTCTACCGACTAAGCGTCTTAAAAGAAACTAATTTTACCACTATTTAGAAAACCAAAAGATCTTTAAAATTGTGAGATTCGAGCTACGAGTAAGTTACTTGATGCTGTAACTACCAATTTATAACTTTGCGGATTTTTCTGAACTTTTTCTAGTAATTCGTTCGGCGGCGAGGAAAAATATCATGAGGAAACCTGGATGTTTAGGATAATTTGTTGTGATAATAAAATGTGGATAATGATTGTGAACGTGTAATCATATTTTTTTATGTGTTAGGTGGCAGACAAACTGACAGATCACCTGAGGGTGAGCGATTGCCACCGCCCATATACACCTGCAACACCAGTCACAAGTGCGCTGTCAACTTTTAACCCCCTTTCCCTCCAATTGGACCTGGTACTCTCACTCACTCGACGAAGCACAGCCAGGCGCTGTTTCACGCCGGTCTTCTGTGAGGACGTGGTATCACTCCGGTCGAGCCGGTCCATTCATGCAATAGTATCAATAGTATTGCCACTTAACAATAAGTAATATCGATACTATTACCACGTATCAATAGTATCGATAGCTGACTAAACCACAGACTAAACAGTGGTTTAGCCAGCTATAAGAGAACTTTAGTTAAAGTTCTCTGTTGCTGTTAGTCTTATACCACGTAATCATAACTATTATACCACGATACCACTATTCAAGAAATGTAATTTATTTTATTCAACGAATTACGTAAAGGTATATTAATTTCGACTTGTGTTGAAATAAGCGCCAAGACACCTTTCACGTTTTCTTAGAATTAATTTCAGAACCGACGGAATGGGTAGACAACAAATACCGTTCAATTAATTTAGGATTTGTACTACGTTAATTGGAAGATGATTGATTTATCAATAAAATATAACCAATCTACCAATAGAATTGAATTGTTTCTTTGGTTAGTTAGGTACTTATCCCTTTTCATTAAAAAAAATCTTGCGTATAAAAAAACCGAAACTTTAATGTAATAATTGCACTTTCTTTTTAATTTATTAAAAACCATGATATATAGTAGGTACGAAGCCTGTCAAAATGTCGCACTTCTAGTTCTTATAAGAGGTAATTAATGTCAAAAATCTTTAAATAATTTTGAAAAAATAAAATAAAAAGCGACTTCAAGACTACTGCCAGTCACAATATATATTTTGTTGTTATTTTTTCAAAAACTACAGAGTCAATTTTAATAAAATTGATATGTGACCACCGCTGGATGATGGCCTAGCTACCAAACATAAAAATAATCGAGTAACATACATACAAAAAAACATAAGTATAACTCAAGAGTTATATTATCAGACTTGTCAATCCCTGAATCATGGCCTATAGTGTATAGAAACGGGAAGATAACTACAACTTTCCGCCCCGTCTTTAATCAACATAACCATAAATAAAAAGAACCCCAAAACTATT